>BLKR01005938.1:0-68953 GCA_011170035.1 Teleogryllus occipitalis | reverse complement strand
ATTTAAAGCATTCATTTATGTGTTGGTCACTTTTTTGCTTAAGGTTGGTGAACTTTGTTTAGTCAAACTTTCATCAACTAATGTTTTGACTGCCCATTTAAGATGAAGCAACAGGTACTGTGTTGCTGAAATATCTTGCCACAAAAAAGAAAGAGAGCATGTGTTGATCATTTTTGGCTTAGGATAATGGAAGGTCTGTAGACTACTGAGAAGATACAAGCAGGAGAAATCTGGAATTAGACCCTTGCAGGGAGAAAACCTTTGATACCCATTGTATGACAGATTGTCTGTTGCCCAGACAACACCTGTAAGAGGTTGACACTAAAGTGAAGTTAAATTGTTCTTTTGAAAACTTCCTAGGCACTCAAGATGTATGGGTTGGGTTTCCCTGTCTTAGAAGTTCAGCAAGTCAACCTTCATCTTCATCTGCTGCATTAAGGAAAGTAACGTCAAATACAAGGAGTGAGTTTGTACTGAATGCTGTTCCAGTGCTGTGTTTTGGGAGTCTGTTGAACTGCATTTTGAGATTTTGCTGTCTGTTGCAGTACGAAAACAAATGTTCTGGTACTTGAACTTTATGAATGCTCATGTGAGAAATATCTTAATATATACACATATTAATATATACAAATATATATAATATATACAAATCTTCCAATGAGGATTTGTTTACTGATGACTTTGTACAAATTGAGATTTGATGATTTTTTCTTAAAATCTGATTTCATTATATCTGGCCATTTGAAAAGCAAACTGCTTTTTTTATGATGCATTCTTTATTGAAAGAAGTAGATAACTGAGAATAGTATTACTGAACCATTTCCACAATATTTGAAATATAATGTCTTCAAAGACATTATTCATCCTTCATCCATGATGGATGAGGGGCTTCTTTCATTCTCTGATGTAACATCAAGGTCAACATTTATTTTAATAGGGTTTAGTTTTTCAAAATGGAAAATGTGGGTACATTTATCATTATTTTGACATTAAGTGATATAATGTTATGAAGTCAAAATGTGGTATCATTTACAATAATTTCAAACAATATCCTCGATTGACATTGACAATTTCCTTGCAACTAAGCCTGATTAATTCAAGTGCCAAAAGTCTTATGACTTATTTTCATTATTTCTCTCTGTGTTCATTCAATATTTTTCGATAAATAACACATTTGGTGTTTTCTGAGTACTAAAATGAATAAAGTGTTGTCTTTTGATGACAACCACTTTCAAAGAGGCCAGTTCCAAATCTACGCAGATCAAAGCAATTTAATGAAGAAAATTAGAACATCTGCCAACTATGTATGGAAACATTGGTGCACAGTGAACTAAATTCTTCAAGTGCTAAGAGTTCAACTTCTCATAGGATTTCTCTTTCTTAATTCTTTATTGTGCCTTGTAAAAACAAGGCATCTTGTAGTATTAGTGCTTTCTTAAACTGACTGGACCCATTACATTTGGGACATTTAATCCAGGATTTTTTTATTACAATCTATCAATGTTTTTATATTTTTGATATGTTTATTAATACTTAACAGAGGTATATACATGTCAATTTTGTTTCATATCAACATTGCAAATTCACTATCCCTCTCAGTATTTCTCTGTTACATCCCTCCCCATCCAGGCCATGGACCATCATCCCTCAGTAAGAAGACAGACACATTCAGTTTTTTAACATTTCTTATTGGCATGGACAGCAGGTCGGTGCCTGTTATAAATAGCAAGATTCTATGTATTCTGTAATTTAAAGTAAGGTGGGTGTTTTCACATAGATGGTATATAATTATGATTCTACTGTTTTAGATTTTGCATCTCAGTTTTAATAACTATTTTTTTTTATCTTCTACCATTTATAATTTGTATGAATTTCTGCTTGTGAAACAGATGAAGTGATATTAAAATGTTGGCAATGTTAATATAAAACAAAATTGGTATGTATATCTTGTTTTGTGTTAATAAATATATCAAAAATATAAAATGAACATTGTCTGTAAAGAATCCTGGACTCAAATTCCCGAGTTATGTAGTGTTCCCTACTTCTCAGGGCTCACAATATACCCTGCATTTTCTACAAGCCTGTATTCCAATTAAGACTAATGAATCCAAATTAACTTACTGCAATGTGTGTAAAAGATCGTGTATTAGTAAAAGAACAAAGCAAATTTATTAATGCTTAGAATGTCATGTAGTCATAGAAGACATTTTTTCAAAATTATTGATCCTTTAATGGCAACATTCTATATGCACTGCAGTTTTCTAATGAGTTGCAAAAACAAGGGTCCCTCCCGCCCCCTCCCCGGTTTTTAGATACAGAAGAAATGTAGTATGTTATTTTAATATATTTTTGGCAACCTAATATGCTGAAAACGTGTTGAAAGACATCGACATTGAGGCATGTCATTGGAGCATCTGTTTCGAGAATTATTGTACGTACTAACTCATTAGTGATAATAGAATTTAGCTATTTAAGTTTTTACAAATCGCATTTTAAAACCAAGGAGGACTCTTAGAGATATAATTATTTTGATGCCATATTAGATTTTCCCATTAAAATCAGGAGAGAGGGACACTAACTTAATATTTCGCCATTTGTGAACTTAAAAGCGGAGGAGTAACGCGTGCCTTTCGTCTTCCCGTTGCCTTCTCCGCCCCGCGAACTGCAGTAGCTGAGAGAATCCTCAGTTAAATTCTAATTATAAATTAATAAACTCGGCCATTCAAATTGTTTTCAAACATTTAAACACGAACTTTTAATGTTGCTGTAATTAAACGTTCCGATTTCATGTTCATCATTCATTAACTACTATTATTGCATTTTTGTCTAGAAGCTTTTTAATCCTATATGGGCCTTTGTAAAGAGGGAAGCATTTGCAAAATAATTTCTCACCTGGTGAAGTTTGGAGAACTCGGACTAATACATTGTCGCCGATCACGTACACCTTTTTGAAAAGTTATTTCTGCTGCTTTCTTTTTTCGGCCGCTTCTTGCAAATTATCTTATATGATCTGATGTTAGGTATCAACGTCTATTATGCAACTGACCGATGGTATTCTGATATTTCTAAATGGGGCTTCCCTTTCCGATCTACCAAAATGAATTTGTGCTGGCATCCATTTTGTGCTACTGTGAGGAATGTTATTTAGTACATAATTCAATATAGGTACTTCATACCATCGATTATGCGACTCCAGCACATAGACCCTGAATATTCGTGAACTCTTTCATTATTCTCGCTTGGATTAGCTTGGGGACTTCTAAGTGTAGTAAAAAAAGTTTGTACATTTTCGTTGCGCATTTCGTTTTTCCATTTACCGCTGGAAAATTGCGTGCCTAAAAATTCTTTGCGGTTTACCGAATTTCTGAAAAAAGTTTAACGTCTGAATGACTCAACTCGTCGCGTTTGCTTTTCGTTTTGGGTAGATTTGGATTTGGACGGCTTTAGAAAAAACGTCCATGATAACCAATAAATATTTATTCCAAAATTTTGAGGTTTGCATCGGTTCGTGCATATCTACTGCATACAGTTGTCGGGGTGCTGACGGTACAATGGCTTCCATCGCTCCTTCATACCTCCGATTCGGCTGTTTTGTCCTTTGACACATCGCAGTCACTAATGAGTTTCCAGATTGGCGTCCCATATTTTTCCAAAAACATTTTTCTCTTAGAATTATTTCTATCTTTTACTACCAAGACGTCCGAAATGTTCATGAACAGTTGTAATTAAAGGTTTCCGGTGTTTTTCAGGAATCCATATCCGATATTACGGTCTCCCTTTTCCAGCTCGATGTAACAAAATTCCCTCATAACTTCCATTCCGGCGCACGTTCTCCGCCCCTTGCGCCATCATTATTATCCACAGATTCTCTAATAATCGTTCTTTAATTTGTTTCGCCTCCGCCTCTTCGTCCTGTATTTTAGCTAATTCTGTGATTGTCCAGTACGGTCGAATTTCTGTTCGTTGTGTGACGCTCGAATCATTCTTTTCCGTACGAGTTCCTTCCGAAATTCTAATCCTCGCCAAATAATATTTTTTACGGGCAATATATTTTTCCGTCCTGTGCAATTTTGAGTGTCAAAATCAAATTGCTGTAGCCTTAATGACCACCTTAAAATTCATTCGTTATTAATATGACTCCGCATAAGGAACACTAGTGCTTTGTGGTAAGTTATCACTGTGAACGGTCGTCTCCGTATGAGTATAGATTTTTATTTCTGCGTTGCCCATACAATCGCCAAAGCCTCGCGTTCAGGAGTAGTAAAATTTTGTTCATTGATTTTTAATACGAGGCTTTCTATCGCGACAATTGGCTGCTTTCTGTCTTCATCTAATTGAAATAGTACCGCGCCCATCGCGTAATCACTATTATCAACTTGGAGATACGACCTTTTATTAAAGTCCGGATATTTAATGACAAAAATATTTGTGAACAATTCTTTTAGCTTCTCGAATGCTTCCTAACATTCTTTGGTCCATTTCCATTGCTTTCCCTTCTTCAATAATTCTACAATAGGGTATATTACTGGAGAATACCTTTTACAAAATCGGGAGTAATAACTATAAATTCCTAACAAACGTCGTACATCCCTGACGTTTCTTGGTCGTGGTATTTTCCTAATTAGTTCCCGCTTCCTTTCTTGCACCATCATGCAGCAATTCGATATGACGTGCCCCATAAATTCTACCTAATGCTTGGCAAAATGACATTTTTCAATGTTTAATTTTAAGTTGCATTTTTGAAATGTTTCAAATATTTTTTTAAGTCTCTTAAGGTGATCTTCGATATTACTTGAGAACAACACGATATCAACCACGTACATAACAATGGTTTCTTTTAATTCCTTTGGAATGGCATCATTTAAATATCTAAAAAGGGCTGCTCCACAATTTCTTAATCCAAAGGCTACCTGTTGAAAACTATAGGTGTTATAATTGAATGAAAAACTTACAAATTTCTGGGATTCGGGGTGTATTTCCAACTGTCAATAAGATGCAGCAAAATCTAACCCTGTAAAAATTCTGGCTCTTTGAATTTTTTTCATCATGTCTAATTTTGACGGTGCTTCATATCGTGGAATTATGGTATTCAATTTTCTAGCATCTAGACAAAATCTTATCGTATTACTCTTCCGGACGACGACTATCGGGCTAACATACGAGGACATTGATTTTTTTCTCGTCTTGAAGCATTTTTTCGATTTATTTTCTGACGAATAACAAGTGTGTAACAACACACCCACTTGTTATTTCGACTGAAGGTGTAGTAACAAAAATTTTCAGAAAATATTTTTTAAAAAATGGGATTACCTCAACGAATCCTAAATTACGGACAGACGGCAGTGTTCCTGCAAACATGTCATATAGTTTTCAAGTTCTTGAACTAACGCAAATGAGGCTCTAATATCGGTATTGGGGGGTCAGAGTGAAATCTCCCTCCTCAGTGACCGAGCACTTTCCTTATCGTGGCAGGAATAGGCAAATTGAACCCAGCAGAAGCTGCTGAGAACCACAGACAATAATAATTAGAAGACGAACGGCATTTTATTCTATTGAAATGCTTTTAGTAAGTAAATCGTGTTAGTTGACAACGTGTAGGCTACAGTAACTCTTATCAGAACTTTCAAACGAGAGTTTATTTTCGTCTACTCTTATTAGCAAATGCGGGGTGTCCAGATGAGAAAAATAAGCTTAACCCTATTCCGGCCGGTGTGGACTGAATCTACGCATCTTCTCATTGTTTTCCCCCAAAATGAGAAACTATCAGATTTAAAAAAAAAAATTTGGTAATTTTTTAATTACTTTTTTCATTATACTATTCTAAGTTAAAAAAAAAAAACAAATTTCTAATTTTTAAATCCAAAATGGTTCGCTGGCCGTTTTGAATAAAATTTTAAGAAAGTTCGTTTTAAATTTGATTTATTCTATATAAAAGTGATGAAATTTTTGTTCCGATTTCAGGTCGCAACCAAATTAATATTACTATTAAGTAATATGTAAAAGTATGTCAGTAAACAGAAAACATAATAGTGCTTTTATTTCATGTAATTTGGCCAATTACTACTTAAGATACATAAGACGTAATTAGTAATATTATACCTTTAAAAAATTTAAAATGGCGGATATGTGCCAAATTGGGAAAATAATTGTGTGATGCAAAACGATTTACACGATTTACAATACTATATTTATTACTACTTGCATTTCCATCCCTACGATCTTTGTTGCCCTTTCGTTTCTTGTTGAGTTGGTAACACTTGGCGGAGGAGGGTGACTTAGAACAAGTGAACACCACGCTCCGCTCAAAACATGAAGATGGTCAGAATCTCCAATGGTGGAAATACCGTCGGTTCCCAACGTCAGCAGCCAGTGAACGCAACCATACAACTTGTGTAGGGCCTCGTCAGGTTACCGAAATGGAGGAAGTACGAGTCCGTGGGACCATTGGATGGGTGACCGCTTGGGAACCCCACTTGCTATGCTACCTGACTGAAAGGATAGAAAGAAAAATCTTCCCGCCATTAATTTTCGTCAAAAAACAGTTAAAACTGTGTATGACGTGCTATGGGGAGAAGTGAATTCTGTGCACGTTTTCAAATTTCTGTGATCCCTACACTAAGTCATATACTACATGAATTTTGAAAATTAAAAAAAAGCTCTCATGTAATAAAATCTATTTTCAAGGATAAATAAGCAATACATTCTGGGCTCTTAGCCATGATGTCCTTCGCCAAGGAATAATACTTCCTGCCGCAACAACATGGAAACAATAATTTGAATAACTATATTTCCCATTGAATTTTAGAAGACGTGCACAGATAATGAAGTTACATTTATATCCAGAAGCAAAACAAGGGGCCATCTCTGCATTTGCTCAATGGATCAGGGAAAATGGACGAAAAACGTGATCGAGATGGGGGTCATTGACTCAGAAGCTGCGATACTGATTACATGTTTAAGAATTATACGTGCAAATGGTAAATAATACATTAAATATCACTGTTAAAATTAATGTTACTTTTCTTGTGATGCTCAGTATAGCCTCTAATTGTATAGGAACAGTCATGCAGAAGAAACAATTTCACTTGGGATTTAAACATTTCTATCGAATTTAATCGTTTAACGTCATCTGGCAAAGTGTTGTAAAATAATGTACATGTATTGTAAGTGAATTATTTGTAATGAGCTGTTGATACTGTCACCTGATGAATATGATTTCTACGTTGAGTGTTCTAGTAATAGACATCGGCATTTTCTGAAAATATTTCCCGCTCTTAAGCCAATCATTTTTGACAAAAACCACTGATTCGTAAATCAACGGACAAGGTGATGGTAAAATTCCTAGATTAATGAAGAGAGGCTTACAAGAATCACGTGGGTGGGATTTGGTTATTATTCGTACAATTCGTTTTTGTAATCTAAAAGTTTGGGAGCTATAAGATGTATTTCCCCAGCTCATTATGCCATATCTCAGGCGGGAATGAACATTCGCGAAATATACACGACGAGCAGTATGAAGGCTGACTGAATTTGCAAGAATTCTGAACGCGTAGCATAATGAACTTAATTTTGTGTTCAATTCATTTAATCGATTGATTAATTTATTAAATTAAATCTAACACGTGGTGTAGCCAGAATCCCTGTTTTGTGGTTCCTTGGTGCCGAAAAACCAAGCAAAACGTCCGTCCGTCCGTCCGTGATCACTACTAGCGCCTAAACCACACGTACAATCTTTTCGAAATTGACCATCTGGCTCTAGTTGAAGCTTTGAAATTTTGAAAAACATTCTTTAAAATTTGGGTGATTTTACATGAAGACCCCCGGACATTTTCAATCAAAATTTTCTCAAAAACGGCTCCAAATTTTTCTTTACATTTCTTGTAAGAGTAGAGTAAAATACACTCATAAAGGTGGCATAGGTCGAATTTTTACTGTTAACTCTGAATTTTCGAAAACTGCAAAAGTTTGAATTTTTTTCGGCGTCTTCTTACAACTACAAAATTGATGACAGATTTTTCCTTCAAATAAAATTTGTTGTGCATAAATAGTTCTTTCAATAAGGTCATGTACATTGTTTCGGAAATGTTAGTAGTTTTCGTGCAATAGTGCATGCAATATTTGCAATTTTAAAAAATTACAAGAACAACATTTTTTCAAAAACGGCTCGAAATTTTTTCTTTAAAGTTTTGGTATTGTTAGTGCCAAACAAACCATATACAGCCCTGAAGAGGACCGCGATATGTCGGTCGAAACGTCGGCACCCCAGCCTTCGACGCGGCGTCGCCCGGACAGCCCAGATCACAGTGTTTAACTGTTTTTAACGTAAATAAATAAATTTAAATGTTACTGTGTTTATAGAACATAATACAGAAAAGCATGAAATAATTCCACACAAACCTACTTTGATTACATTGGAAGTAAGCTTTCAATTTTTTAATACCGTTATCAGTATTGAAGCGTGTTTGTTAGTTCCAAGTTAAAATTTATTACCTTGGTTCAATCTATTTCCCTTCATAAAAATATTATGTACATCACACAATCATGATGACCGACTGCAATGGAATGAATTTGAAGAATTTTGAAACCTTTGTGTTGCTATTTTCTGACCAGGCAATGGCTGAAACGAAACACGCGAAATTCGAATTTACAATTCCGAACATTTTTTGCAATTTTCGAAAATGTAGAGTGCGCCGAAAATAGGACCATCTCAACTCTCCACCACGGGCATGTGGTGAAAGGTATTTTAGAGCAAGATTAGGCATGGTGCCTATTCCGGGAGAAAATTTGTTTTTGATTTTCTTGATTAACGTTTTACGTTGGCTGGAGAGATATAATCTATAGGTAACGGTGCAATGATATATGGTTTACTTAGGAAATGTTTTACAGATGTTTTCTCGGCGGGGGGGGGGGGGATTTTGTGCGTATGCAGATTTGAAGTGTGCAGAGAGTGCGTTTGGCCTTTCCAGGGTCATATGCGCAATTTTTCATTCAGTTGTAAGCGGGGGTATTTTTAAGTTTGGATAGGTGAAATGTCAGACTTTCCAAAGGTTGTTCAAATTTTTATCTAAATTAGAGAGGAGTTGAGATGTGTGCCTACGATATTGGTTGAGACCATTGTGGAGTGCCCTCCGTAGACTTACTAAGTTTGGCCTTTGAGAAAGGGAGGCGGTGTACCTGCCATTGGCGTATGACTTTACGTTTGAGAGATATGAGGATCAGTATATTTATTTATTTTTATTTTACGTCAAAAAAAAACAGTTAAAAACTGCGTATGACGTGCTATGGGGAAAAGTGAATTGTGTGCACATTTTCAAAATTCTGTGATCCCTACACTAAGTCATATACTACTTAAATTTTGAAACGGAGAAAAAAAAACAAAAAAAACTCCCATGTAATAAAATATATTTTCAAGGATAAATAAGCAATAAATTTTGAATTTTGAAAGGGAGAAAAAAACAAACAAAAAAATCTCCCATGTAATAAAATCTATTTTCAAGGATAAATAAGCAATACATTTTGGCTCTTATTACTTCCTGCCGCGACAACATGGAAACGATAATTTGAATAATTGTATTTCCCACTGAATTCTAGAAGACGTGCACAGAAAATGAAGCTACATTTATGTCCAGAAGCAAAACAAGGGGCCATCTCAGCATTTGCTCAATGGATCAGGGAAACTGGACGAAAAACCTGATCGAGGTGGGGGTCATTGACCCGGAAGCTGTGTTACAATAGTGTTACAGGTTGTTTATACTCATTTATACAGTCCAAATGGTAATTAATGCATTATGTATCATTGTTAAAATTAATGTTACTTTTCTTGTGATGCTCAGTATAGTCTCTAATTGTATAGAAACAGTTATGCAGCAGAAACGATTTCACTTAAAATTTTCTATTGAATTTAATCGTTTAATGTCATCTGGCAAAGTGTTGTAAAATAATGTACATGTATTGTATGTGAATTTTTTGTAATGAGCTGTTGAGACTGTCACCTGATGAATATGATTTCTACGTCGAGTGTTATAGTAATAGACTTCGGCATTTTCTGCAAATATTTCCCGCCCTTAAGCAAGTCATTTTTTACAAAAACCACTGATTCGTAAATCAACAGACAAGGTGATGGTAGAATTCCTAGATTAATGAAGAGAGGCTTACACGAATCACGTGGGTGGGATTTGGTTATTATTCGTACAACTCGTTTTTGTAATCTAAAAGTCTGGGAGCTATAAGATGTATTTCCCCAGAATATTATGCCATATCTCAGGCGGGAATGAACATTCGCGAAGTATACACAACGAGCAGTATGAAGGCTGACTGAATTTGCAAGAATTCTGAACGCGTAGCATAATGAACTTAATTTTGTGTTCAATTCATTTAAATGGACGTTCCATTTAAGGTTTGACTGAATTGAGAGACCTAAAAATTTTGTTGCATTAACATGAGTCAATGGTACACTGTTCATTTTCAATGGAGCACAGAATTGTTTATTTGAAATGGAAAACTGCATTAAAACCGTTTTCTTTTCGTTTACTATTAATTTGTTATTTCGGAACCAATTTGAAACATCTGATATTGTACTATTTACGGTTTCTTTATTGCAAAGGATGTTCGTATCATCCGCAAAGAGAACCGTTCTTCCGTTTCGAATCGTCGAGGGCATATCGTTTACGTAAAGTAGGAACAGAATAGGGCCTAAAATCGATCCTTGAGGAACTCCACATGCAACGGGCAAAGAGTCGGAAAGGTGCGTACGTAATGTTCCATCATTCCAGTAAGGTATTTCAACTTTCTGAGATCGTTGTTTAAGGTACGAACATAACCAATCTAGAGCTATATCACGGATTCCATATGAAGGTAATTTTGAAAGTAAAATGTCATGATCAATGACGTCAAAAGCTTTTGAGAGTTCTAAAAATAATCCAATAGGTGCCTCGTTTTGATCCAATGATGAGGCGACATCTTTAAGAAAAGAAAATATAGCTGTTTCCGTTGATTTTGATTTTCTAAATCCATGTTGGCAATCTGAAAGCGCGTCGTGTTTAGTGAGAAAGGTTTGCATTCGTACGTAAAAAAGTCTCTCTAATATTTTTGAAAAAACTGATAGAAGAGAGATGGGCCGATAATTTTGAATTTCATTTTTGTTGCCTTTTTTGAAGAGCGGCTTAATTTTAGCTGTTTTGAAAATATCTGGAAACGTTCCAGTGCATAAAGATGCATTAAATATGTGAGTTAACGGGTGTATTTACGGGTGTAACGGGTGGTTCATATTAAATTTCCAATTACACAATGAATTCAACCTCGATCCCATCATTCATCATATTGCTTACCTATCCCATACCACCTTCTCCAGCATTCACCATATCCAGAATTTATCTTCATTCACGCTCTGTAAATACCCCACTCATTCTACTCACAGCAAAAATAAATATCCATCATGTTTTCCTCAACTATTGTATTATAGTATTAACTTATGTTGTAATTATTAAGCCATCATTACAAAAGTGTTGTTCAATGAACAGAACAGAATGTTAAGCAGTTCTATGTTCAAAATAACCAAATAATAAATTGATAAATAAACTTTATCATTTCTCTACCCTTCTTTATCTTCTTCTCGGCTTCTTGCTTTCCCAAGCCAAGGAACGCGACCTGTCCGAAGGGATAGAAGTGGCGTAGGGGGTATCTACGTCTCCAAAGTGATGTGTGAAATAATACCTAGGTACGTCCCACAGTCTTACCTATTAATTTGAATACCACGAAATTAAATCCTTAGCTACTCGTTGGACAAAGAAGGATGATGAAAATAAAAAAGAACCAAAAAATAAAACTGAAAAATACAATAAAAATATAAAAAAGAAAGAACAGATCATAAAATGAGCGAATAATTTAAGATATTGCAATCACCCATAAATACAGTGAAACAAGCATCCGATATAGAAAAAAATAGAGAAAATGAGACGGAACCAGAAATAAGCCAAAATGAAAAAAGAACACAAATTCTTCAGGAAGAGCTAAAAAAGGCCGTAGATGCTGTAACTTATCTTAGAAATCAATTAGAAAGTCTACAAGCCATGCCAAAACAACACTATACCCCCACCAGAAGGAAGGAAGAAGATGTAGTAAACAGAAACATCTTGGTTACTACCTACGTATAATTCGAAAAGAAAATCTAAAGAAAGGAAGACTATTTGTTCGCTTAACAGAGCCCAAATAAACACGAAATGGAACAAAATAAAAAAGGTGAAGGAGAACAAGCTATAGTTGTCATAAGAAACCAGGAGGTTAAAATCCGCTTCAAAGGAAAAAAGGCTTAACTATAATGCTACACTAATGAATAACAAGCAACTTAAATATTAATAGTAGAACATTGTATATCGAATTAACTAACATAATATCCAAGCAATCTTTCAATGGCATATTTACGAAAATAAACAATAGTAGTCGAAAATAATTATTGTCCGAAATTTACCCCCAAAATGTTTCCCGACACAAATTAAAGTTGAACTCGAACGAAAAGATTCAAAATAATATTAGCAGAAAATAAATAAAATAAAATAACCAATATAAATATATTAAATTGTCAATTTCTTTTTTATGTTAACCTTTGAAAACAGAAAGAAAAACTTTGGAATGCGTACTTGGCTAACGTGAAAATCAGCACCAAGTGGAGTGCTAGTTAGTCAGCAATATTATAATATCGAATCTCCCGTTCGTTTACCTATTCAAAAATGTTTTCTATAAATTGGAAGCGAAAATTTCGTTTTTCCTACGATTGGCATTGTTGGTACTTTCATTCAACATTCTACTATATATAGAAAAAGGGTGGGGAAGATATTCCGGAGAACGTGGAAAGATTATTCTTCTCCCTCATACCTAATTACTACAGTTTTAATGAAAACAAAATAAAATAAATAAACATCAGATCAAAGCATAGTAAATAAGTACCCCCTAAATTAAAATGTTTGTTTCTAATTCAAGGGACCAGATCGACAGAGGAATATGAATTTTGAAGAAAATCGGCTGGATAGTTTAGCCGTTAGTGTTGTTCACATATGGATGGACGGACAGACAGACAGATAGACGGGCGGGCAGACGATTTGTCGTCATTCGATTTTTCGCTATCAAGGGCCCTCATGGATTCTGGTTATACCACGTGTAGGATTTCCCCCCCTAAATTTAGCAACTGGATTTATCCATCTTTTCCCCTGTATAAAAGTTATAAGGACCCTGTTATAAGAGTTTTTCTGCTGAAAATTCGCCGTTTTTTCGCGCAGCATTACATAAATTTCTACTCCGTAGTGAAAAAGTGAAAAGGGCAGCGAGACGACTATTCTTAATAATAAGACGCATGAACTAATTCCGTAAGTTAACAGACGAAACAATTAAATCACTATGGAAAAATTTATAAGGTAATGATATTGATTACTAGGGAGCGGATTTTAAAGAAATGACTGTTTTCTTTTCACTTTAGAACAATGTAGAACAGTGTAGAAATTAATTTTATGTTATGTCAAAAGGAAATGATACATTTTATAGGTTTGGTTTTGCATGCTTCGTTGATTTCGACTAATAAGTCATTTTTACCTTTTCCTGTAATTTTTAATGAATTTTCGCTGATTTCACCGATTTCATTGTCATTTTAATGGTACGTACATCAAATAATATTCACGAGATAAAATTAATGTTTTCCACAGAATTCCTGAGTAGGCTATTCGATTTCTTCACCCAGAAAATGTAATGTCAGCCGTTGGGCGTAAGTAATCTTAAGTTTGCTGTGAAGCCTATCAGCGTCATTGTAGGTTCAGCCGATTTCAGGATAACTAAAGAGAGAGATTACCTCGTAAAGAACAGTCCAAACCAACAGTGTGCAAGCTGAGCTCACTTGAAGTCTCGATTACATCAGTAACATATGCAACAGTTCGAGTTGTTCATCCGAACAGGTTTTGATCACATCTTCTATATATATAAAATAAAGTCGTGTTAGTTACACTATTTATAACTCAAGAACGGCTGTACCGATTTGGCTGAAAGTTGGTGAGCATGCAGCTTAGGGCCAGGAGACGGACATAGGATACTGTTTATCCCGTTCGACAGCGTTCCTGTGTGAGAACACACGTTTTCGCGTGATTTCGCATGTTAGCGGTCATTGCTGCCTGTTGTAACCCATTGTTGTAACGCCGCACTGATAACAGAAGGCGATAATGATTGCCGCATTTCGTTCGCCGTTATATCTATATATACTACACCTATTATATACTTTCGTTATACCCATATATACTTCACCTATGCACCAAAATACAGGAACAGTAATGAATGATTAATCTACTTAATTTTTTTATTTGCATTTTCTAATAAACAATTTAACTTAATAAATCAAAATCTGCTTATTTATTGCCTTTAACAGCCGATCCCTATTATTACAGCTTTGTATTTCTCTCTTAAACAAAAATCAATTCCAAAAAAAAAACGCTCTGCTACGTAATAGATTTTGTATTATCTATTTAATATCAGAGCGTGTTTTTGAAATTCTTCTTTGAGAGAAAAACACAAATCTGCAATAGCTTTATTATCACGAGTGCAACAAGGATAGTACAGTTTCTCACAGTGAGTGCGACGCGAAAAAAAGATGGAACCGACTGTTAAGGCGGAACAGAGTTCGCCGGGTCAGCTAGTTTATTATATTTTTCTTTGCTTTTCGGGCATTGTTCCACATATTTTATACTCCACATATATAGCGTGTTATTGATAATTTTTTGTGATGTTTTAGGTCATCAAAATCCGCTCCTTACCGATTACACACTATGGAAAGTCACAAAAAGAGTTAAAAGAACGGTCACATCAATTCCCTCAATAACAGGCCGAGGAAACTAGGAAATAGAGAATAAAAATAAACAGATCTATGTGCAAACCACCTAGAATAAGTCATTTCAGCAAATGATATACAGAATAATAACACACTTGACGAAGTGAATAATACTTAAACAGAAATATTACTCCGCTTTTTCGGAAAGGAGTGGCATAAGAGATTATAGCGAGCGTGTGCTCGACAAAGGCACCGAGGCTTGATTTGAAAACTGGGCCACTTGAAGTTACTACCCCAAAAAGAGATCGTCATGCTAGCATATATTTACAATTCAAGCTATAAGACTGAAAGACTTTCCTGCATCTGGAAAGTGGCAGAAATTATTTTGATACAAAAGTCAGGGATTGCTAAACAAAAAATAGAATAATGCAACAACAAGAATACATAAAATTCTGTCCTCTTACTATGGCAAGTCACAAAAAGAATTAAAAGAACGATCACATCAATTCCCTCAATAACAGACCGAGGAAACTAGGAAATAGATAATAAAAATAAACAGATCTATTTGCAAACCACCTAGAAGAAATATATAAGAGAATGTTTAGAATAAAGCAAGAAGAAGCCTATTCAGACCTGAAAGACATTCCAGTGGGATTTCCATAGTTGTATTGTGTACCAGTGATATATCAAACCCACAACAAAGCCAATTAGCTGCTTTTGATGACGATACAACCTTGATTACCTGAGGACGAGACTGGGCGATCTCTATTCGGCTACTACAAAAAGCCAGCAATACCATTTAGGATTGGAGTAAAAAATGGAAAAATAAACTAAATTTTAAAAAATCAGAACATATCAACTATATTAATAAAAGATTGGATAACCACTCCTGATAGTCATAAATGGAAAGGTAAAGTGAATTGAAATTACGTTCTCTACTGAATGTAGAAACCTATGATCTTTTCAGACAATTATACCTACAACATTTTACTTTGAAATCGAGTATTCCACTTGTGAAATTTAAATCAATAGGGTTTAACTATACATACAAAATGACCCAATCACGACGGCGTATCTCGGAAAATTTATGGCTTTTTCTATCCAATTTTTCTTACCGCTGCTCCCTTCTGGCCAAACATAAATCTATCTTAGGAGACGGTGTACATGGATGGCCATGTTATATATAACATAATCTCTTTGATTTTAACATAGCTTACAATTATATTCAATATTTGGAGCACTTTGACACTCAGTTGGACATAATTTAATTTGTGGAATAGTTATATTAAATATCACTCGTGCTTTGGAAATTCTCAGATAAACCCCCTCCTCGCTTCGTGAGTCGGGAATTTATCGACAATTTTTAGAGTACTCGTGGTATTACCTACAATTAGCGAATGTGGGATCTTACACGGTTCAAGTTGCTCAATAATTTAAATTTAGCCGGTGCTATTAAATGTCGTAAGTAGATGATGACCTCTTGAATTTTAATTTTTGAAATACCTCTGTCCACATCGCCTTCATAACAACCACACAGGTGTGATTGGAGTAAATGACAAATAAGCTAACAGTTTATCTAAGGATATGCCAAATATTATCTAATGTGCAAGGCGGAGGATGGTGAAGTGACGAAGGTGACCGCGTTACGACAACGGGGGGTCAGACACAGTGACTACGATCGATTAACTGATCGTTTCGGTGCGTCAACTACTAAAGTGATTAGTCCCGTAAGTGTAGTGCATGATTGATCGCGGGAGATTATCTACCCCGCTAGATGGTGAGGTCTGGCACCGACTTATACGTCGACTTGCGGTGTTTCCGCAAATAGGTATCTCCCACCAGCGGGGAACCGTCCTGGTCAGGACAAGCTCTAAGCTCCCGACTGGTCTTCCGACATGAGTGGTAAAGTAGAGCGTGTAAGTGTATGTGTGTTTGTGTAACAAAGAGATGAACATTGGACGAGGAAGAGGTAGGAAAAATCGCGCGCAAGCCGTGGCCTATTTGCTATGATACTGCTCCACCATTCGCCTGGTGTTGATCAGAGAAACGAAAAAAAAAAACTACCGATAAGAGCAGCCAGTCGCTAGAATTGTCCTCTAATTAGCGGTTGAACTAGAATTTGAACTTGAAAGACACTATCTAGTGTCGAAAATTCTACCACCGTTGGGACAGGAACCGTAAGATCTCACAGTCACAAGTACTGCATTGACATTATTTAATGCTCTGAGCCACCGAGGCCGGTGTGACTGACAGGGACAACGACAACGATCACTGCAGTATTCAGGACGACGAAGACCACAATCTAGACGAGAGCTGTGGCGACGACGACGGTGACTATAAGTCTGGCAGGCTCAAGATGATTGAAGCTGGCGGACTCACAGTGGCAGTGTCTTAGGGGCTGACAGTCAGAGGGTGACGGGCAGACGTAGGGATAGTGAAAGTGAGACTCACTGATGGTGACGGCGAATATGTCCGGAGAGGGTGACGAACCCCCGCGACAAAACCGCCGACGGAGGCAACCGAAGCGAAAATGACGTTAGCGAAGACGACGACGGCGACGGCGTCAACGAAGGCGACAGCGCCGGTGGTGGGGGCGCAGAAACAATCGCAACATCCCCGACATCTCCCGCGGCGTCGCCAACAGTAGCTGGGCCGGCGCGGCTCGGCGCGGTCGTTTCGCAAGCGCCGCGGCACCGCTGTGCACCTTCCCGCTTGCTAACCTGCGGAATGGAGTGAAGAAACGGAGATGGCTCAAGTTCTGAGAACCCCCGCGCTTCGCCCGCCACTCGCCGCCGCCGCCGCCGCTCGCAGCCGCCGTTCGCCAGCTCTTCACGGAAAGTGAAGGTCGGCCTGCGTGCCACCACTGCGTCCCTGCAGCCGCAGGCGCCGCCTCCACGAGCCGCCACCCAACGCTCAGCATCTGCAATGGTTCGAACCAGAGAAATCACGCAGAGTTTCATGCTAGTCCTTCTAGTTCTTTTTTTCCAGATTTTCCTCTTTTCATTATTATTATTATTATTATTATTATTATTATTATTATTATTATTATTATTATTATTATTATTATTATTATTATTATTATTATTATTATTATCATTATTATATTATTATTATCACTATTATTATTATTATTATTATTATTATTATTATTCCTCGAATTCTCATGTTATGGAACGGTTGATTTTAAAGTCTAAGTCCACTCCAGGTTGCAACTAGCTTTCTAAGGAGCAGATCTAGGGATTATCGGTGCATCTACAACACTTCTCGCAAAATGTGGGCTATTGCAAACAGTCTTGCAACTTCCCAGTCTTTTCAATGATTTGGGAGTTTAGTCAAGTTCTTACACAACTTTGTGGAACAAATCCCAGAGCTCCGATAACTATCGAGTTGGTCATCTTAGGACCACGCGAACGTGCAACTGTACCCACCGATGCCCAGTCATATTTTCCCGGTGATAAATGCCAGTCACATTTTGCGGGGATTCAGCATTTCTATGCTGAAACCATTTTTACACACCAAGGTCGGTAGTTCTGGCATGGCATGAGGAATGAAATGATGATGACAGTGAAGGAAGAATGGACAATTACAAACATAAAGACACACACAAACATCCATGCCCCGGGTGGGATTGGAACCCGCGACCCTTCAGGCATGACGAAGCTACGGCTCCTCTGCCTTGGCGACCTCGGCTATCCGGGCCGGCAGTACTGTGTACCTTTCCGCTTGCTAACCTGCAGGAGGAGGAAAAAAAGGCGAAAAAAGCTAAGACAGACCAAAGGTTCTATTTGCGATGAAGGGCTCTTGCTGGCCACATGTCTGCCTTATCCTCAGGCGCAGATAATAAATAAAAACAGGACCCAGGCGTACGAACTGCACTAGCTGGCAAAAGTCAAATTAATCCTATCCTAAAATGTCAAATATACAAATTATTATTATTATTATTATTATTATTATTATTATTATTATTATTATTATTATTATTATTATTATTATTATTGTTATCATTATTATTATTATTATTATTATTATTATTATTATTGTTATCATTATTATTATTATTATTATTATTATTATTATTATTATTTTAATATTATTAATTCCATTTTAATTAAAATATAACTGAAAATTGTATATTTTAGGCATGAATTTCAAGGAGCTCCTATAGATGTAGATAGATGTAGATAGCTCCTAAGTGACCTATAGATTCACGAGTTCAATAGCTATGGAACAGATGTAGCCTCATGTTTTGAAAATCATTTTGTAGAATTTCAAAGTTTGACACGACACAGCTAAGCTGAAATCGCAATCCCGCTGTCTCGAGATGGAATATATGCTTCCAAAAGTTCCGGCTACCAGAGTCTAGAGCAAGAAATTGTCCAGAGCACAGCACCAACGGAATTTGCCGCTCCAGGTAGGGGTAAGCATGGTGACTTTTCTCTTAGAAAACCGGGAGAAATAGCTCAGGGCATCAACTGATGTCACTGCAGTCCCTCTGACCAGGACGTCCTAGGTTCGAGTCCCACCGGTGGCAGGATTTTCGCCACTAGCTTGTCAGCTAAGTCGAAATCATTCGCGTCTGGAGGGGAACTTTAGAGACCGGTTGCTCTGATCGGTAGTTTTCCAAGGTTTCTCACATGAACACCAGGCGAATGACGGAGCAGTGACCTAGCACACAGGCCACGGACCGCGCGCGATATTTCCTTCCTCTTGCTCGTCCTAGCCTCATCCCTTACTTACTCACACTTACACTAACAAGCACTATACTACCACACAAGCCGGGAGCCCGTTCGGGAGCTTAGAGCATGTTCCGACTGGGGCGGTGCCCCGCTGGCGGGAGATACCTGGTTGAGGAAAACCCTGCTAGTCGACGGTTGGTCGGCGCCGGATCTCGCCATTCTGCGGGGGAAGAACTTCGCCACCGCCCGAGAAAAAATACACTACACTTACGGGACTATTGACCCTAGTAGTTGACGCCCCAGGTATCACCAATTAATCAATCAATCAATCTCTTAGAAAAATGCAGGACTTTCTGGCATAGGGTGGCGCTAAGAATTCCAGATCCGTAAAAATAACCTCTTACGTGTACATAGTCTGTATTATGTCGTAAAGCGGCGCATCGGTGGTTAACGTTTAGCGCATGGGACTGTTACACCAAAATGTTTGAGGGCGAAAAAATTCTTAGTAGGCCTTCCTTCGTAGGGAAGTAAATCCGACCGTCACATATTGTAGATTTACTACATGTAAAAGATCTTCAAACCTAAAAGAAGCCTCTGAGCAAAAATCTAATCGCTTATTTTACCGTCCCATTGACACTTTTTTCTCAGGCAGATGGCAAAAAGAGCTTGGCGGAATCTGCATGGTCAGACGGAAGAGCAGGCTTGATGTCCTGAGCTACGCCACGTAAAATACGGCGTCATTGAATTGAACCGAGTACTTATGGCTTATGGCCATTGCTAGATATATCAGTGATTTTATAAATAATATAAAATATATATGAGCAATATGTATAACATATACATATAACCAGTTCTTGATTTATAAACTTTTACGACCCAATTTATTTATTAATTAAATAATAAGAAATGCAATAATTAATATAAAAATAAGAAACACAATTAGATTTTTAAGCGTCGGTTCGAGTCCGTATGGCAAAGGTATTGCGTGGTTTTTTGATAAAAGGAATGGCGAGAATTAATTTTACTGTTTCAAACAACTGTTGCAGATCCATGTAGTAGTGTAATATTGCGGAGTCTTTACAAATCATAAGAGAAAATAAGTGCTGTTGTAGCACCTCAAATTATTAATATCCCCCAAAAAGATATACTTTATGAATGACATATAGGTCTTCTATATAAAAATATTCAAAAAAATTCCACATCTCTACATCATATATATGCCTCAAGCTGATACAGTCGACAGTGAGTTTGTTAAATGGCTAACTGTAGCTGTTTCATATGTGGTTTGCTACGCTAAAGCCGAATCGAACAACAAATTTGCCCACCGGGCTCAGTTTTGTGTAATCGTACATATACCACTCAAACGATATAATGTATAAGTAGTAAAAAGTAATATATAACGTAATATAATATATAGTAATATAAATATAAAAAGTAATATATAACGATATAATATATAAGATATTATCTTTAGATGATTGTCACGGGTTGTTTATGCTGAAAGCAAGTTGCTTCCAGGTGTATTACAAGACAGCAGTCGCCAACAATGTATGATATTGTGGATTCCACTAAAGATATCAAATAGACTCCGGACGATCAATTCATTTGAGCGACTTTGGTATTGAGAAGAGAAGTGCGGTGAACGCGTGCACGCCGCGCCGACTCGCTCCGTTGTCAACTTGAGTCTCTACACGTAAATTGTGCCCTCAGAGTCCCGTGAGAAAGGAGTTGGTATTACTGTATGGGGCACGACTTATCGTCATGTAGCGTTCAAGTGGTATTTCTAGTACGAACATATTTCTTGCAATGCTGCGATAGTGTGTAAACCATCCAAACAATTTCTGTTATGTGTGAGGTGAGGTAAATTTGAAAAGCTAAAGACAGAATAGTATTCTCTTGCTCTTATATTTGCTTTCCATTTGAGACAGACGTATGGCATTATGAAACTTTTGTTATCGAAAATGGAGCGTTCGTGGAGTGTACGCGTCTATTTGAAAGTAATCGCAAAGGCCTCCTACAATGCTATTATAAATTTTGCTGTTTTCTACGCAAGTGGGCTAGCAGAAATCACAAAAATCGTTTAGAAAAGAAGCATTGGCTTCAACGACTCATCAACTGATACGTGAACACAAACTGTTACTTTGCTACCTAGTGTAAATCCTTATACGTCAAACTCGGATAGATAACAAATGTGAATACGATGGGTAAAAGTGGCCTACGTTTCCTATACTTAAAGAACCAATTTCCGAGGATCAGTGAAGCGACAATTCAGGAGGTTATATTTGTAGGATTTCAAATGAAGGGAATTATAAATGATCATGATTTTGGGGCGAGTTTCAATGGTGTTGAAAACGCAAAGTGAAGTTGCTTCAAAAATGTCGTAACTGAATTCCTTAGTAAAAGAAAAGCTAAAAACTATGAACAAGTGTCCGAACTCCTTGAAAGTTGTAAAGCTTTGGGATGTAACGTGATCCTTAAAATACATGTTCTGTATTCAGTCTTACTTTTTTCCAGTTCCTTTCAGTCTTAGACGAGCGTCAAGCGTAGATTCCACCAAGACATTGGAACAAAGGAAAAAAGGTTAATAAGGAATCGGAATATGCTTATACACTGTTGCTGGACACTAAAAAGGGATATTCATCAAACCAAATACAGAAAACAATCGTTCAAAACTACATTTTGATTGAGAGTATTATAAGTATAGTAAATAAAACCAATCATTTAACAGCAATATGGACTTTTCTTGCCGATTAAAAAGAAACCTTGCCCGTTAAAACAAATGCTTTGCAAATATAAAATCAGAGCATCATATTCCATAATAAACAGCCATTCTGTCCCGTTTAACATGCAAAAAGTTAAATTTTGTCGATCGGTGTATACGGTGTGATGTTTATGAAGACAGAGTATGTTTATAAACTCGGTGCCAATATTGAAAATATTATCTATTTAATACACTGAATGTTTTAATTGTTTAATATGTTAAAACAAATTAAAAAATCGCGTATCATTTTAAAGCATATTTTTCAAATTCTCTTAAAATGTTTCTTAAATTCCTTTCATTTTGAGAGAGCCTCATGTTACCTTCGCCCTATACAATGCCGTACCTACTCTTCACGGCGTTTCTGGTCAGTGATTGCCTGTTTCACTAGTGATTCCGGGTGCGTCAACTGCTAAGATCATTAGTCCCGTAGATGTAGTACATGCTTTTTTATCACGGGAAGTGACGGTGAACTTCCTCCGCCGGGACAATCTCTAAGCTCCCGACATGTGTGGTGGTGTACTGTAAGTGTGTACAACTAAGGGGGAAGAATAGGGCAAAGAAAAGGAAGGAAAGAATGCGCGCGGTCAGTGGCCCGTTCGATAGGGAACTGCTCCGGCATTCGCCTGGTGTTGATTGGAGAAACAACACAAAACTACCGATCAGAGTCAAAATCCTGCCATGATCGGGACTCAAATCTTAAGATCTCCCGGTCACAGGCACTGCAGGGATATCAGTTGGTGCCCTAAGCAAACTGAGCCGGTACTTCTGGTGAAAGGGTCTGCGGTTACGCGTGAGGTGATGGGTGTTTGCACCGCCCTTCGAAGCTTCAGGAATTAGGTTTTAGGGAGCGGTTATTTCCTGCGCACGGCGTTCGCTCACTCCCAACCACCAGAGAGCGGTTTCGAGACCACGTAAGTGTATGTATTATCAAAGGACAGAAAATTCCCAGTGGTCAGGTCGTATTTGCGGCATTTGAAAGAATCCTGACTAAATACCCAGCACAATTTTAAGAATTCTCTGACAATTCCCGTTCCAATCAAATGGATGGATATTTCTGTGACCGTTGTAGTGGAGTTCTCTGGGTGGGAGGGTGGGAGTATGAATCAAACTTTTCGGCAATGCTGGGAGCCTATAGAGAGACAGAATTTTCCCAGCTATTTCAGAATGTCTGGGTTGGACAATGGATAAATCTCAAGTGGCCAAGCATTTCTAACAAACCCTTTCTTCCTCCTTTAGCGCTTGAGCCAACGCGAGCCTTGACCCGTCTTACACACGTGAATTGCGGGAGTCTTCGTAAACCAGTTCTGCCATCGAGCTCAACCCAGGTCATTGTTGTCCGACAAATGTCCAGGATCTCATGCTCCTCTCACCACTCTCCTTCGCGTGTTTCTCTGCTGCGAGTGGTCCGTCGCGCCGTATTGATATTGCATTGACATCGCTTCTATTGAGATTCGAGGAGCCTTCGCGATGAGATGCCAAAATCAATCTGAGAGGGATTTTACTGAAAATCCTATAAATAAAAGCAGCAGAAATATGAGAAATTGTACTGAAAATCAAATGGATTGAACTGAAAATCCCATAAACAAAATCAGCAGAAAAAAGAAGAATTGTTTGGAACGAAAGGATTGAGCTGGAAATCCTATCAGTTTAACTAGCAAAAAACAAAGAATTGAACTTTATCTCAAAGAGTTGGTACTGAAAATCCTGTAAACGAAAGTAGCAGAAAAAGAAGAAAGAATTTGTTGAGAAGAATATTTAAAAAACACATTTTCTCGCGTACGTTATCCGGCAATTACTACTACGAAAACAAGGCGGAACTTTAACACTATTTGGCCGGACGTTCAGAGAAGATTCACGCTCTACTGCGTTACATTGGACAGACTATCCAAGCGCTCTCCCCTAAGAATCTCGACTTCACACAAGTACTGGGTGTGGTTCTGGAGGCAATCCGTAATACGCGGATGCCCTGAGTGATGGCCGTAAGTCCACTGTTTTATGCAGGTTAGTCCTAGATCAAGATCGCGCTAGGTCGGCGACCTGTTGTGTTAATGTTGTACTTTCAACTTCGTCTGAATTTGTTCGAAGGAAACCGAACAGTGATCATAGCAATAGGTTTCTACAATTCGCATCCAAGCAATGGCGCCTTTAAGAAAAAAATAAAGTTATAATAATAATAATAATAATAATAATAATAATAATAATAATAATAATAATAATAATAATAATAAAATATTCAAATGCAAATCATTAAATGAGAGGATAAAAACTTGTAATATTTAACTAAACATTTCAATAGTTCATTGGGATCAAATTGAACTAGATAATAAAGTAAGTTTAGAAATAAAGTAAAATTCATGATTCTTATTCTCCGTCTCAACCATATTTGTTTCAAAATTGTCTAAGCGTTACAACGTACAAAACATTTTCGATGCGTAGTTCACGAAGCAGGACTTTGGGAAGGGAATTTTTGGTTTTACTTTCTCACGTTTATCCCGAGTGTTCGTAGAGAAGGTACTCTTGAGCCAAAGCTTACTGTATGGTGCTTGGAAGTATAGTTTAGTGTATAAGTTCACAAGAGTGTGTAAACATACAGGAAAAAATATGTGATGTATCAATACATATGTGTGAATTGTGATGCCTATTAAACCTATTCACCTTCCAATTAGAAAAAGAAACAATAATTTTAAAAACTTAACTCAAATACACTGTGTAGAAGAAATGTTTTAAAGAAATATCCTTCAATAATTGCTTACCGCTACGCATCTTCATGGTGTACCCAAGTGACAGGTATTAAGCTCATAAGTAGTACACATTAACGATTTAGATATACGGAACAATTTTAAGCTCGTAGATTACCTTTTGTTAGCAAACGAGAATATCTTCTGACAGATTCACTCGTAGCTCGAAATAGTCGACGTTCGCCAATGTTTCTTTAGCTGTTGGTAACAGTCCTGGAAGTTATAAGATGGAAATAATATCCAACCGGCTTCTCTAATGTACTTGATTCCTTTAGCCGACTCAAATTCGTTCAAGAAGGTTATTATTTTCGCAGAAGCAAAGAGAACTCGCATTTGCACGTTTTACAGCGAATTACGGGTGTGTATTTGCCAATTCCTCGTGCATATTCATATACAGTGGTCTAGCAGCAGCTGGAAATTCTAGCTCTACATTACTCCGAATGCTTACGTCAAATTGAATCATGTAGTCGCAATATGTCCTTGTATAACTTGTTGGCCAAAAATAGAAATAGGTAGAAAATGTTTACATCAGGTCACCGCCTTTCCGATATGTGCTGGTTGGGAAGTAAAAAGCAGCCGCAACTGATACGCAAGTACAATTATTTAGATAGCTGGCGTCAGTAACTCCACTTATTATTATTATTATTATTATTATTATTACTATTGTTATTATTATTATAATTAAGTCATTCCTTACCGCTCATACCAGTTACAAATTTTCTGGATTCGGGTGCCACCAGAGAGCGGTCGCACCAGATAACTTGTTTTAACAATGCAAATAGTCTGGATTCGGCTCCTCCCTATGGTGCATCACGGTCTAGGGCGGTAAAATATTTTGGCGGGTTTTGGCTTGACGCCTAGAACACAAAGTTCAGAAGCCTTACAGCTCTATTCGGAGATCACGTTACCTCTCGATCCACTCTGAAACCTGCTGAGATAGCAATGTTAACTATTCATATCTACTTCTCTTTAACGGCACGAAATATCTAGTATGTTATAAAGCAAATGATGGACTGTCTGATTGACACATTTCCAAAGTAGTTTTGTGTTGGTGTTATCTACCTTCATATCCGGCTTGTCCTTCCACCATTTATCAGTTGCCTGCATATTTTCTGCAAAGGTTTCGTTGCGAGACTACTACTCAGTCATGGCGTTGTTCGAAATCGGTTGTTCCCCCTTGCTACACGCACTGATTAAGTGATTGTTTCTTCCTGTTAATTTCACGCTGAATTTGATCCCTTCGATATTTGTGTCTATTTTGGATGAAATGACCTTAGTCCTTAGATTCAATTATGAGCTTTTAGGTCCAGGAGTTTGATCTCTTTGAAGGAAAACATCTCACAGCCAGCTCCACCTCACGTAATTCAACGAGCCATGCTGGCCTTGAATTTTCTATGAACCCTTGAATAGTTGCTTCTGCATTTGAAGCGTCCTCTGCAGAAATCAGTAGCATCTCTGGATTTGTATCTTTCTCAAGGACCTGGTAACCTGGATGTATTTCTGCACGACGTGAGTGGTGCCTAGTAGGGCGGGCTTTTGCAGTTGGTCTACTAGACTTGTACTAGGGCTTCAGGTGTTTCACCAGGTCTCTGGGTATGGTCTCTACAGCTGCAAATACAATTCAATCATTTGTAACCGTGCGTTTTAATAATATTTCTAATTATAATTGAAGACAGCGGAATTTCGTTACTTTTTAGTTTAATTTACATTCTACTTTAGAATTTAATAGGATTGCCAAGTTCATAAATCTGTACCAGCTCTTCTTCAATGATGGTGTGAACTGACATGCTATGATCAAACCGATGATACCTCTGATCTCGGGATTGGGTTTTACACCGCTTTATACGCATTGTACTTCTGACATTGGTCGATCCACAATTACACTTGTTTGCAAGAGATAATTTCTACACAAGTTGTAGAGTAATTCAGAGGCCACCCTTTGTAACCTATATGTGCAATTTTGCGGTAGGCAATCTATAGGTCATTGAGTGTTTTTTGCTGGTAATACTCAGCCTGCATTTGCGGTACTCTATATTCTTATCTATTTGGTCACAGAATACCCTGGACACACTCCATGAATGATGTAACGCAAATTTTGCGCATTTTTAATACTCCATATACTTTTTGCGTATTATGGGTAGACAGAGTAAAGATGGCCTTGTATTTCATTTACCATTGCTGTGAATGTTTTATCCCGGGAATTGGCAGTGATTCCTTTTCTTCTAGATAATGAGATGCGGTACAAACTTACACGACGGCTTGCAGGTAATTTCCCCTTCCAGGTATTTCCCCCAGCGGGGAACTGCCACAGTCGGAACAAGTTCTCAGCTCCTGTCTGGACTCCCAACATGTGTGGTAGTGTAGTGCATGTAAGTATGTGTACGTGAGTTAAAGGAGAGAACATGACAAGGAAGAGGAAGGCCCGTTTGTTAAGGTACTGCTCAAGCATTCGCCTAGTGTTGATCGGATAAACCAGGGAAAACTACCAATCAGAAGTGGCCGCCTTAATTCTGTAGAGAGCTGCTAAATTCGACCTAGCTAGTGCCGAAGTCTATAGCTAGTGTCGAAAATCCGCCACCGTCGGGACTCGACCCCTAGAACCTCCCGGTTAGAGCTTCCAGTCTTTGGTGATTGATTCGCATTGACTTTCTTTCTCTGCTTATTATCTGTTAAAAGTAACTTCATTTTCCAATTTTATTCCAATTATAAATGTTCTTGGAAATAATTGTTCATTTCAAAATTTCTAAACCTTGTAATTCAAAATGCAACTAGCCTCGAATTCAAACACACAAAGGAACATAAATATCTTGGAAATCTCTTTTGTACGTAATTGCCCTTTAAATACTAGAATATTATAAGCAACTTAACAGTAAAAAATTTTAATTTTTTCTAACCGCTTTTCTTAGTGAAAATTTTGTAACAAGTGCATGTTGCATATTAAACGCAAACTCTTCAACTTCTCTCTGCACAATATTCTTACGTTATTTTCGTATATAACTCTTCTTTAATATATCACACCAGAAAACGGTGTTAACTCTATGTATTCTAATAAAATAGAAATAATGTCATTTACTTCCCCGCCCTTCTCCTCCCATCATTCGAGATCAGAGTAAATATTAATAATAATCTTATCTATTATCTCACATCGTAGGTCACAAAAGGTCACAGAAACTCAGTTTTGAGAAAAAAATTCTGTGATGGTATATGTTGGGACGAGGGCTATGTATATATTATTGGTGAATAATAATCCACAGTTCAGTCACGTTATTGTGACCACCGGCTATGTTCGACGAAAGACCTGCAATAACCCCTCACGGAGGGCAGGTGGCAGCACCAGCAGTGGAAGGTATATAAAGTGTGTCGTGTTGAAGGGTAAACAGTGCAGTAGTTGTCGCAATGCAGAAACGGAGCGATATGTCGGACGTCCAAAAGGGGACCTTAATGGCATAATGGATAATGGGATATTGGACCTTCGGGCAAAGGATGGAAACATGTCCGAAACGGAAAAGTTTGAAAAGTTATTGCGTGCTGCCATGGTTAAAGTATGCCATACATGGCAAAATGACGATATCCAAAACAGGCGCAACTGTGGCGCGTCACGGACCATAGATGACAGGGGAGAACGACGGCTGCGGAGATGTGTACGGGCGGATAGACATGGAACTGTAGAGCAACTGACCTCCCAGATGAAGGGCTACTAACAGGGTCTCCTCAACAACCGAACGTTGCCGCATATGGACCTCCGTAGCAGGCATCTGGTTCATGCACCCATGCTGACCACTGTTCATCGACAACGATGGCCGGCATTTCTACGCCAGTACCGCAACTAGACTCCGCTGAGTGGCGGCAAGTGGCCTTTTCAGATGAATCACGTTTTCTGCTCCATTGGTCGTTGGTGTATACAGCGAGAATCGTCTGAACGCAAACACCCTGCAACAATCGCCGGACGGGTACAGGTCAGAGGAGGGAGCGTGATGTAAGGAATGTTTTCATCGCATACCGTGGGTGATCTCATCCTGGAAGGCAAATCAATCCACTGAATTATACAGCCGTCCTTAAGGACCATGTCCACTCCTACACGACGATCGTTTTTCCTCATCAAGACGGCATCTACCAGTAGGACAATGGAACGTGCCATAGAGCTCGCAGTGTACGTTCGTGGTTCGAAGAGTACCAGGCTGATTTGACTGTACTCCCCTGGTCACCAAACCCACCGATTTAAACCCAATCAATAATATGAACGCAACCGAGGAAACTAGCGCAGCTGGCGGCGGCTCTGGAGTCGGCATTGCTCCACATCCTGTCGGTATCATCCAGAACGTAATTGGCTCTCTTCCTGCACGTCTCGCACAATTCAGCGGTGCAAAAGAGGTTTATTCAAGTTTCTGACGGATGGTCACATTAATTAATCCTCTGTGAATATTGACTTCACTTCAGACTGAGATTGTGAAAACAGAGTATTTGATAGTAGGAGTGGAAGGTAATGACTTGAATGTTCAAGGAGTAGGAAGGATTATGTTAGTTGAACAGTTCACGTACTTGGGCATAATTCTGCGTAAGTCTGAAAATAATGAAAAGGATATTGATGACTGCATTAAATAGGCAAGAGGAGCCTTAAGAATGTTGAATGGCTTGTAATGAAGTCGGAAAATTTACATAAGAACAAAGAAGATTATTGAAAGTACCCAAAGCTAAGGTGGAGAGAGTTGGACCCCGGCGGAATGTCAGAAATTGTGTGTAATAGAAATGGATGGACTACGAAGGAGCTGACGAATTTCGAGAATGCAGAAAATTAGAAAGATAGAGATCAGGAAACGGATGCAGCAAATGGAATCTGTTTTGGACAGATTAGGAAATAAAACGCTGCAATGGAATGGCCATCTGAGAAGAAGGTCAGATTCAAGATGGCCTAAGAACGTCCTCGATTGGTCTCCTCCAGAAAGAATGAAAAGAGGAAGGTCTCGTAAAACCTGGAATGCAGCAATAATTGAAGCCATGAATGAAAGAATAATGGACGACGACCTATGGGCGGCTAGAGATGGTTGGAACTGCAAAATAAGAAGCAACCGCTGGAGAGTGGACCACCGATAAAAGTAAAAAAAAGTAGAGACTGAGATTGCTGATAAGTTATAACGAATTCTATTAAATTCAGAATCCCGTACTGTTACACTATTCCTACGTTTCTCCGAGCTCCATGGATTTATCAGGATATCACCATCCTACTCCCTTTGGACGACCAAAGACGACGCGAGATTTATCTGATCAGATAAATATCTTAGTTGTGGGGCAGATATCTCGTGGTACTTCTACAAGAATGAGAACGTTTTAATGAAACAGTAACTCATAGAGAAACGAAAACTGTTTTGGGGGATATTCATTCCATCACCAGTGAAGTTTCACAGTAACTGAAAAGAAAATTATGAATACAAATTTTAATAAAAGGAATAGTTATAACAATTTTAAAATTAAAAAATAAAAACATAACGAGAATATTATATAACACATCCAAGCAATGTGGAAAACACTATTAACCAAGAAATTATATAAAGATAATAACGTATAAACGATTATACAAGCAACGTCGAAAGTAAATGAGTTGAACTAGTGGGGACCGGAAGGGAATCGGGAAGAAGGAAGCAGAAATGAACACTGGAGGAAGAAGAATAGTCACTAATAATATTGAAAATATTACTTTTGACAGGATGGTGCTTTAAAATTTGAATTTTAGAAGTATTCAAATTTCAAACTTTTATAAAATGTTTAATTTCATGACTATATTTGCTAAAAGAAAGTGTTGACATTTTCAACAGATTCCAAAGTGTGGTTGTTATAAATAAAATGGTTGTTAAGGGTGGAATTGTCTTCATTTAAGTCTCGTGATGGGTATGCGAAATTACAGCTCAAAAGAACATGAAACCTGATGTTACGTCCAAAAATTAGAGATCGTATTGTTGGTGTGATTTCAAAACCTTTTCTTTCCCTGGATCATACGGAGGAAAGTAAAAAGAGGCGGTTTGTATTGAAAGGTCTGGAAACCTCAGATTTTAGATGATCTAAGTTCGTAGTTTGGAAAGTTGAATAAATAAAAGAATATTACTTGGAATATGGAGATCGCTTTGTTTTTGAAGAATTATAGTACCAACATATTCAAAATCTGCAAAATAGTTTTATTGGTTATTTAATGATGTGACGCCTGGGTCGCATTATTAAATTATGACTACTATTCATTGAGATAATAATAATGTATTATTATTATTATTATTATTATTATTATTATTATTATTATTATTATTATTATTATTATTATTATTATTATTATTATTATTATTAGGAAATGAGGTATTGGTAAAATAACATAGACCATGATTATCATCATCATTCAAATAAGCCATTAGGATCCACAAAAATATACGGTGTGAGAGACTGTGGTTTGTCATAAAATATCCTACCCTGATCAAAGCCAGTTGGCTAGGTCTCCATTAACTCCTGCTCGGTCAGGGATACGGGCTGCCAAAAGTGAGAAAGAATTGTTAGAAAAAAGGGTATGCGCCACGTGCAGCCACAGGTAACGACGATGTTGACGATGGCGACAGCGATAGCGATGGGGACAGCAATAACAACGGCGATGGCGACAGCGCGGGCGATGGCGAGGGCGACGGCCAAGACGACGAGGGTGACGGCGAGGGTTATGGCGAGGGCGACGGCGAGGGCGACGGCGAGGGCGACGGCGAGGGCGACGGCGAGGGCGACGGCGAGGGCGACGGCGAGGGCGACGGCGAGGGCGACGGCGAGGGCGAGGGCGACGGGCGACGGCGACGGCGACGGCGAGGGCGACGGCGAGGCGACGGCGAGGGCGACGCAGGTTGAATTAGCGAGAGCGGACGGCGAGGGCGACGGCGAGGGCGACGCGAGGGCAGCGACGGCGAGGGCGACGGGCGAGGGCGACGGCGAGGGCGATGGCGAGGGCGACGGCGAGGGCGACGGCGAGGGCGACGGTTCGAGAAGCGAGACCGCCGCAGGGCGACGGCGGGCGCGATAGCGACTGCGAGGGCGACGGCATGAGGGCGACGGCGAGGGCGACGGCGAGGGCGACGGCGAGGGCGACGGCGAGGGCGACGGCGAGGGCGACGGCGAGGGCGACGGCGAGGGCGACGGCGAGGGCGACGGCGAGGGCGGCGGCGAGGGCGACGGCGAGGGCGACGGCGAGGGCGACGGCGAGGGCGACGGCGAGGGCGACGGCGAGGGCGACGGCGAGGGCGACGGCGAGGGCGACGGCGAGGACGACAGCGACGGCGAGGGCTAGGACGACGGCTAAGGTGACGACGAGGGAGATGGCTAGAACGAGGAGGAGGGTGACGGTGTTGGGAGACGGCGAGGGCGACGGCAAGTGCTAGGGCGAGGGCGTCGGTTAGGGGAGACGGGGAAAGCGACGAGGGCAACGGAAAATGCGAGGGCGAGGGTGACGGTAAAGGCATCGGCGACGGTGACGGGAACGGCGAGGGCGAAGGTGAGGGCGAGGTTGACGGAGAGGGCGTGTTCCACGGAGAGGGCAATGGCAAGAACAACAGCGAGGACGACGGCAAAGACAATAGCGAGGACGACGGCGAGGACGATGGCGACGGCGAGGGCGACGAAAAGAGCGACACAGAAGGCAAGTGCGTGGGCGACAAGAGCAGTTGAAAGAGTGAGGGCGTCTGGCGACGCGTAGTGCAGACCACAGGTTCATTCATCGCCCCGGGCGCAACTCGTCGCCCCCTGCCCCCCGTGGCCACCGGCCCGCCGCGGGGGGCAGCTCCCGTAATTAAGGGCAGGTACCGGCGCGCCGCTACTCAATGGAACCCGCGGGGGGACGCTAGTGAAAAATGACCCCGCTGTCGCTTCGGCTTCTGTTCTGACGCCGAGAAGCCACAGGTGGTCGGAAGGGGTGGGGTGCTTACGGCCCAGATGAAGTTAGAACGGGAGCTTGAAACTATGCCGATACGAGTCGTCCACGGGTCTTGGACTCTAGGATCGGAATTTACCAGGTGACTCTCCGATTTTTCGAGATTTCGTTTACTGTGTTGATCAGTGCTGGTGAAAGGTACTCTAAAGAAAGTAATGCATTCACGTTATATGCATTCTCACATGTACCTATTATATTTGGTATGATGCGAGATCAATTCAAAACAATTTTCTGGCTAATTTCTAAAGCTATAAAGAACAGAAATTACGCTTGAAACATAATTTCAATGTTTTATGTTATTTAAATTTTTACTTCTACAAAAAGAATAAATATAAAATTCAATTACAGTAAAACATATAATGCGAGATAGTACAAACTAACGTAAATATTTGCATTTCTTGTCATGTAAACGAAGAGAAATTAATTTCGAAAAATTAAGGTACCAGACATCTCTAAAATTATCCATAAGCAAAAAATCTGTTGCTATTGTTGTTGCTAAGAATCAACTTTTTCTGTTTCACAATGAACGTTGAATTCCTGGGCTATTTGGTGAGAATTTTTTAATTAACGGCTTCCTGTCTGTTAATTATCAAGCAACCCCCTGAGGCTTCCAAGTTTTTTCTCCTCGCTGAAACAGAGCATCTTCTATGAATCTGTCCACACCACTATAAGCAATTTGTCTGAGCACGAAAACAAAACAAAAAACTACAAAAAATAGGTTTCTCAAAATAAATCAGTCACCGGATATTGATATTAAGAAGTGTCCGGAAGCGTTGATTTATAATTCTGAGGTTGAGGGTGAAATTGATTTTTCATCTACCGTTAGAATTGTGCCACTTTTCGCACGTTCTTTTCGTTGGCTGTGGTTTCGCATTAATTCAGACGTCTTTCCATATCTTGTAACAGACTACATCAGGTTAGGTAGTGGAGGCTGAGGATGCTGAGTTGCATTGGAATTGTCTCTGTAGAGTCGCCGATCTGGTGGTTCCAGGGTTTGAGTCCCTACGGTGACGGATTTGTGTCACTAGCTACCTTTTTTTCAATTTATTAGTATTTGATGATAGGTACATAGATTAGTCATTTAATAACTTTACATATGTATTAATTCTTTTATTAACTAACTTACAATTTACTTACAACTATTACAATGTGAGACGGTTCCCTTATGGTTCCTTTAATCACGTTCCAATTCAGCGAATTTGATGAGAAATGAGTGATATGGGTATTTATTTATAATTCTGACCTGCTGGATAGGATTTTTGCCGAGTTTGAAAGGCACCAGAGAGGGGATTTGATTTCAGCTGGAGTAAAGGGTGATGGATAGATAAGTTATGTGCTGTGGTAACGGCGCGAGGTTAAATTCCTTATGGAGTTAGAGGTTGTAAACGAACCATGAGGCATTGGCTATTGTTCTAAGGAACTAATCGTGTATTACTTGAATTTTATTAATGTTGCTTTTGGAGGCGTTAATTCGTTTTGGCTAGGCGTTCAGTAGTAGAGGTCTTATGACTGTTTTGTATATTAATATGGCGGAATTGAAGGGTACCGAGCTTTTTCTGTGAATTAATGGTTTTAGCTGCAGTAATTTTATTTTGGCTTGAGTTAGTTTGTTATCTATGTGTTGCTTCCAATTTAGTTTGGTGTATAGTTGAAGTCCGAGATATTTAAGCGATTTGTTGGGAGGTAGCCATTCTATTGTGTTGTTGTTCAGTGTCATAGGAGTGATGGAGTGTAAGGCCTTTGTGTAAATATTTTGGCGGAAATATTTTTACTTGGATTTAACGATCTTGTGTTTGGAAGCCCAGCTATTCAACATGTGAAAGTATAATTGAATCTATTTCTAATTAGATTAATGGATGTGTATGAAGAGAATATGGCTGTATCATACGCAAATTGAGCTGTTTGAATAGTATTTAGTTTAGGAAGATCAGCGACATACAAGTTAAATAAGGTCGGAGAAAGTGGGGAATGTTGAGGGAATTCATCTCGGATTTGAGAGGTTGTTGTTAACATTTACCGAAAATGTTCTATTGTCAAGAAAACTATTTATTATTGAGAGTATGTTGTGTGAAGTACCAATTTTGATTAGTTTGTAGTTCAGAGCTTGATGCCATGTTCGGTCAAAGGTCACTAGCTAGCTAGATAGCTTTGTCAAATTGAGCCGCTGTTCGGGCGAACGGATTCTCTGATAAGACGTTTTCTCTGGTTTCGCCGACCAATGACAGGAAAATGCCAGAGAAGTATCTTAATAAACAGCACGAGGACCCCGTGCGTTCTGTTTCATGTATGCTAATTGTGGTTGCCGAAGTGGACTCGGCATTGGGGTAGTGTTTCAAAATATATTTACGAGATTCAGAAAGTTGAACAAGAGGAGGCACATAGGCCGAATCACACCGGTGCTTTGCGTATATCTTGGGATCGATGCATTTTGTTCAATAAAGACAATTTTGAAACGTTTTCCAAGCATACAATGAAGACGCAGAGAGTTGAGAGTGAACTAACTACTGCTTATTAAGAGCTCGTAGATTAGTAGAAAGTGCGTTTCGAATTATCTCCTAACAATATTACGAGGAACACCGCGCATTGCTCTTACTTGTCAATTTATCAGTCATCAAGTCTTCATAACGTTTATGAGTAATATGATTTCGTGTAGCAGAGGTGCCTTCAATCTTCCTGCCCGAAAATTAGCTAGAAACTGCGGGAGGAAGAGGAAGAAGAAAAGCTTTTCACTTAGACCAACACTTCTGGACTTAGGGAATCATCGATTAGTATTTCTTGGCGCGTCCACTGCTGAGGTCATTAGTACCGTAAAATAGTAGTGCATGGGATTTTATGGCGTGAAGTGGCGGTAATCTTCCCCCCATTGGATGGCGAGGTTCGATGTCGACTTACAGTCCGGTTTACGGGGTTTTCCCCAACCAGGTATCTGTCACCAGCGGAGCACGCTCTAAACTCACGTCTGGTCTCCTGGGTAATGTAGCGCAGAGTGTGAGGGTGTGTAAGGGCTGAGAATAGATCAAGAAAGAGGAAGGGAAGATAGCGCACGGTCCGTGGTACGTTTGTTAGGGTTCTGCTCTGGCATACGCCTGGTGTTGATCAAAAAAAGCTCGGAAAACTCAGAGCAGTCGGCTGCTAGAATTCTCCTCCAGACAGCAGCTGAATTCATCCTAGCTATGTAGCTACTGTAAAAATTCCTTCCAACATCCGGACTGGAACTCCAGGACCTCCCGGTCAGAGGCACTACAGCGACATTTGTTGATGCCCTGATCCATCTACGCCAGACTTAAGGAATCATGTACAAATATCCTGCACAATCTTATTGCTCGCTTTTGAAGTTCAAGCAGGGCGGATAGCTAGTTGGCTAATGTAAATAGAGTACCTCGAAAACAAATATCACTTCATCTCAATAAAATGTCTTGAGTTCTGGGTTCTTCTGCACTATTTTTCTCAGATGAAGATCGCAATTCCAATCGCTGGGATCGCCGAAGTTTATCTTTGATTATGAACAAGATGAAAACATTATACACAGCACATTGTGTTGGGTGAATAACAACGAAGTGACAACCCCACTAACTCTTTGAGACCATTGCAAAAACAGTACGCAAGCAAAAGCAAACAGAAATGAATGGACTGACTACTTCTAAAATCATCGGCAAAAAATGGCGACATCATTACTGTTAATGTAAACGCCTTTGTTTATTCTGTAACCTGATCTTACTATTCAGTAAATATGTTATAAATACGTTGGTACCTCTGTACTTGTAATAATCTTTGTTTTATCCTTATCTTCGAGGAAATTGGAGATTTTTTTCATAATCAAACCAGTGAGGTTTATACATATCCCTTCTGCCTGCTCCACTTTTTCAAATAGTATCCCTTTGTTGAAGCATGTTCTTAACTATGCCATTAATGAGGCCTTTTTGAACTGCGTTGTAGAGTATTTAAAGTCCATATGGACCTCAATTCACTTCCGTGCTTCCTATATATTCTTTCAGTTCTTGTTTGGTGCACACGGTTTCCATACAATTAGCTCTCATTTTAACTGCAAAAAATCCAATCCTGCTTCATTATGCCACTAAGTTTCTAACAGTTACAATAATCAATTATTTAAATGATAACACAGAACAGCTATATAAAAGCAAATAGGAATAAATGATTTTATACAGCAGAATTATTTCAAAATTCAATAAAATGACCGGTTAATCGTAGGTGTAGACTGGCCATTCCGCTCGGTGGTCCTTTACTTCAGTGTGGTCAGTCAGTTTGCAAGCGCTTTAGAAAGGGTGGAGAGTCTACCAACGTTCAAGTGTTTACTTAGCATCAAATTTAACTGCAGGGCGAGGCCTGAAAGTTTGACGTTTGGCAATCAGCAAGCAACTAATACCCACAATTTCATTTCCGGCAAGAAGTTGCTTGGTTCTCACTCATTGCCGCATGTTTAGTTAAGCGCTTAGTTATTCTCACGAAGATCAAAACCAGCTCTAATTAGTGTACATTTAATTTTGCAATATGATTTTTGTTTTTGAGAGTATAAAATGTAGCACAAAATACAATTACTTTCACCAGGAATTCTGACGCTCATCATATCATTCTGGTGTTTAATCAATCGACTCTTAATCGAATTCACTCGAGGTTCAGAGAAGAAATGCGCCGCAGAGAAGATCAGCGGACAAAGATTTCAGCGCACAGTCAGCATGGAGTTGGGCGCCAGTGGAGTTGGGCGCCAGTGGAGTTGGGCGCCAGTGGAGTTGGGCGCCAGTGGAGTTGGGCGCCAGTGGAGTGGAGTTGGGCGCCAGTGGAGTTGGGCGCCAGTGGAGTTGGGCGCCAGTGGAGTTGGGCGCCAGTGGAGTTGGGCGCCAGTGGAGTTGGGCGCCAGTGGAGTTGGGCGCCAGTGGAGTTGGGCGCCAGTAGAGTTGGGCGCCAGTGGAGTTGGGCGCCAGTGGAGTTGGGCGCCAGTGGATTTGGGCGCCAGTGGAGTTGGGCGCCAGTGGAGTTGGGCGCCAGTGGAGGTGGGCGCCAGTAGAGGTGGGCGACAGTGGAGTTGGGCGCCAATGGAGTTGGGCGCCAGTGGAGTTGGGTGCCAGTGGAGTTGGGCGCCAGTGGAGTTGGGCGCCAGAGGAGCTGGGCGCCAGTAGTTGGGCGCCAGTGGAGTTGGGCGGAAATATTGGGGAACAATTAAGGATGATGTAGAATGTCAGTAACCGTTTCTTTCATTACACTTCTGGATGATGGAGTGGCGTGGAAAGCGTAGGGAATCGGGATGGAGTGGAGTGGACTAGTGGAGGGACGGAGCGGAGGCGAGTAGAGGCGAGCGGAAGGGAGTGGGGCGGAGCATCGACCGGGGCGAGCGTGGAGGGGCCGTGCGGAGCGACGTAGCGTGGAGCGGCGAGCGCGTTGCTTCATCGCGACGGACGAAGCGCGGCTCAACAGGCGACGCCCGTCCACCTTGCGCCGGCCTACACTTCGTTGAGGCCATCAGCGCAGAGAGGCCGACATCCGGCCGGCGAGCCGGCGGCGGCGGTGGCGGCAGCGGTGGCGGTGGCGGCGGCCGTGGTGATGGCTGCGGCGGCGCTGGCGGAGGAGGCAGTGAAGGCAGTGGTGGTGGCTGCGGTAGCAGTGACGATGGCGGTATCTGCGATAGCGGTGGCGACGGTGGCTGGCGGGGGCTGGTAGCGGCGGCGTCGGCGTTTGGTAGCATAGGTGGCGGTGACGGTGGTCGAGACAGCATGGCGGTGGTGGTGGGAGTGGTGGTGGCGGGAGTGAAAATGCGGCGGTGACACTGGCGGCTGCGGTGGAGGTAGCAGTGGAGGTATAGGCGGTGGAGAGGGGGCGCCAGGTCGCGTAGGGGTTGGGGCGGGGAAGTGAGCTGAAGGGGGTGGTGGTTACGGCCACGGAGTAATGGCGCGACGATGGCCTCACGATGCGGGACAATAACAACGTCCGCAATAGCCATTACGATTGCAATTGCTATGCGAGGGGGAAAGGGCATCTGATGAAGACAGTGGAGGTGGATGGAATGGTGCCTATGAGGTGAGGTGGTAAGTATAAAATGTATGGTAATAGGAATTTCGTTTTTATTTTGCCAGATTTACGTCATAGTAATGGTATTTTCTTAATATCTTGGACACTATTCTAATTCTTAATTGCATCAATTCAAATGTAAACTTTTCATAGAAATTCATATTTCTGAAAAAAACGAATTCATATGCCGATAACAATCCAAGTGTGTCGTAAAGTATGTCGCAGTCTGTACTCTACTGATCCTTCTGAATTACATTACCTCGTAAGTTGTCCAAGAAACGAGATTGATTTATTCACTGATGTTTTCGGGTACGTCAACTGCTATGGTCAAATAGCCCCGTTAGTGTAGTGAATGTTTTTTGTAACTGGAGGTGGTGATGTCTCTCCCTCGCTAGGTGGTGATATTCGACGCTGACTTACGTGTTTGATTGCGGCATATTTTCCTCTTCAGGTATTACAACTGCGTGACACAGTCCCAGCCGGGGCAAAACTTTGCTATCGAATGGTCTCAAAAGAAGTACGGTAGTGTAGAGTATGGAAGTGTATGTCTATGAGAAAGGTAAGAGGATAGGACAAGGAAGAGAATGGAAAGATAGAGCGCGTACCGTGGCCCTTTTGTTGGGGAACTGCTCCGGCATTCGCCTGGTATTGATCCGAGAAACCATGGAAAATTACCTATCTGAACAGAATAGAATTCTCCCCCAGACAGCAGCTTCGGACGCTAGAATTCTCCTCCAAACAGCTGCTGAATTCGATCTAGCTATCTAGCTCGTGTCGGGATTCGATCCGTAGAATCTCCCGCTCAGATCCGCTACAGCAAGATGTGATAATGTTCTAATTGAATCCCAGAAGTGATTGTATTTGTCAATATTTTTCTTAGAAATTCGGATGTTTTATGAAATAATTTATCTATAATTTAAAAATGGAATAAAATGTAATCTCATTTAAAGCCTACTGTACAACATCATTGAAACTTTCAATTTTTTTTCTGAAAACCTTGGCAATTCTGCGTATCAGCCTATTTGGCTCAATATTCTCTACATGCAGAAGGTCCATTTAATAAGCATTACTATCTTTTGATTCTCTTTTTCTTCTTGCTATTTTACTTTTCCTTGGATCTTCTGTACACAAAGTGCAAGGCATTTGTCATATCGCTGTTGTCATCATTAAATTCTGTGGCGGACATTGAGTTCCTTAAGATTCCAAGCTCAAATCCTTATTGCTCCTTACAACTTCTAATTTTCTGAGAAAACTAAAATAGAAAGAAAAATGATAAAATAATGTTTTAATAACACACGATCAAATATTAAACAGATCGTCGCTTCTTACACAAATGAACTTTCCCTACACTAGTTTCTTTTCTACACTATAATTCTAAAAGACTAAATATGTCTGCTAGCAGCCGTCCTCGACGGCCCAGGTGGCCAAGAATGTGTACCGACATAGCGCTTCGGTCCGAGGTATCGTGGGTTCGTGTCGCGCCTTGGGCAAGGCTGCTTGTCCCTTGTCACTATCTCTTATAAGTACGTATATACTGAGTATATATGTACTACAGAGAAAGTTATGTAATGCTGCGGAAAAACAATTTCGAGATTTAAACGGCAATACACGTTTTGAGGTACCCTGATAACGAGAAAGTGTTTTTTTTTAACGTCCGTCCGTTAGTCCGTCCGTGCGTCTGTCCGTCCGTCTGTGTGTGTCTGGCCGTCGGTGAACAACACTAGCGCCCAAACCATATGTACGAATCTTTCCAAAATGGATATTTTCCCGTCGATCTGGCTCGACTTGAGCCACAGCAATTTTGAAAACTCTCTTCAAAATTTGGAGGTACTTTACATGAAACCCTCCGAACATTTTCCAGATTTTGTCAAAAAACGCTCCAATTTTTTTCTTTAAATTTCTTCTAAGAATAGGGCAAAATACACTTATAAAGGTGGCAGATGTCCGATTTTCACGGTTAACTCTGGATATTCGAAAATTCCAAAAGTTTGAATTTTTCGCCATTTTCCTACAACTACAAAATTGAAGATAGAAAGTTTTCCTTTAGTGAAATTTGTTGTCCGTAATTAGTTCTTTCATTAAGGTCATGCACATTTTTTAAACTTTTAGTTGTTTTCACGCAATATTGCGTACAATATTTGCAATTTTAAAAATTATCAACAAGATTTTTTCAAGAACGGCTTCAATTCTTCCTTTAAGCTTTTGGTAGAGATAGTGCTAAATGCACTCAATAAGATGACATAAACACCATATTGCACTAATCTTTTGTCTTTTCAAAAATTAAAAACTCTAATTTGTTGACTTGTCTCTCACGTCATTAACATTTACTTTAGCGATAATTTGTTCTCATTATTACATTTATGAGTACATGCACTTAAAGTAATGCCATATAAAGTTTCTCGAAAACTCAACAGTTTCTTGTGAAAATGAGCGCAAAATACCATATTTTCAGAAACGCTCAAACGACATTTCTCAAAACTATCACCAAATTTTTTCTTCAAACTTTTACAACGGGTAATGCTAACTATAATATTTAAAATAAGATAAAGTTCATTTCGCTGTACTCTTTTGTTTTTCAAAAATACAAATGTATATTTTACAAATTACACAAATGTATTTTTTTAAATATCTCTCACACCGTTAATATGCACATTTCCAGCGATTTGTAAACACTATTGTATTTATAATTAAAAATGTCTCATATGTTTTAATATGAAGTTTTTCGAAAACTCAACAATTTTCTATGAAAACGAGCTTCAAATTTCACATATACAGTAACACACGCCATTTTCTTAAAATTTTTCTTAAAACTTACACGCCTTCTTACACGACATTTTCTTAAAAATGGCTCCAAAAGTTTCAATGAAAATTGCCATTTATGACGAGGTTTTACTCTTTTCTAATATTCTTACAGTAATATTTCGGTTCTATCAGGGGATCGAAAAATTGTGAAAATATCAAAAAATTTACTTTTGGAGGCGATAGATGGAAGCTGGCAAGAGGATGAGGCGAGACCGTAAGGGTAGTTCACAGCAAGAACATTATAAAACTTTACTACAAGAAAGTGTGTGCCAATCTGTAGCACCCGTATTATTTTATGTATGTGTTGTCGCGGAAGACCTCGCTTTCTGTCGGAGATCGGAGGAGCCCGCGAGTGTGAGTATCCAGTGCAGGGGTCCTCAAACTTTTTAAACAGGGGGAACAGTTCAACCGCCCCCCAGGCCGTTGGAGGGCCGGTCTATTATAAAAACAAAAAACTATGAACAAATTCTTATGAACATTGCATATATCTTATTTTGAAGTGAATCACGAAAACAATTACAATATTTAAAATGAAGTTAAATCAACAAACTTACCAGTATTTCAATGGAAACTATTGGCTAATCAGATGGTCAATGGGTTCAGATCAGATGGGTTCCATGTTCGTCACTGCTAGTCGTAAGAAGTTAAGCAAATGTGCATCCCTTAGTCTTGATCTGGTTGGAGATTTCAAATGTTTCATACTAGAAAAATTCTGTTCACAGATATAAGTGCTTCCAAAGACGGTTACCATTTTGAGTGCATCGTTCCTGAGATGAGGATATGTTTCAGAGGGAGAGATGCATAGAAATTATGAAGGCCGTTGTTTTGAAAGTGAGTGCCGAAACACAGATCAGAGAATACACGTATTGTGTCGATGTCTAACAGCATCTGACCAATTCTGACGGACGCTAGCCGAGACTGTCTGGGAAAAAGTGCTTGTTTTGTTTTTGTAGTTCCTGTGAAGTCTACGAAATATCAAATCCACTTTGATATGCGAGAGTGTGTTCTGGCAGTAATTTAATTATAAATAATGTAGTGAACTATTGTCCCGAGGAAAATAAAAAGCAGTTATTAAAAAGACCTATGGACAGTGCTGCAGTACTTAGTCATTGCCAATACACGCTATTTATAAAAGACATGGAAAATATTTAGATTTCGCCTTTTCACACATCTATTACACAGTAGTTATGTTCTTGGCCGCTTGTAGTCTGCCATTCCCTCCAATGAACGAGCCTATATCCCGCTCACCACCCTCTATATCAGAGGTGTACAAGCGTCCCATTTGAGCCCCTTCTTGAGGCGCTGGAAAGTCGGCGTCCCGCGCCCCACGGCGCTCCACGAGGACCAGGAAAGTTGGCATAATCCCCGACGGCTGGGCTGTCCCTTCACTTTTCTGCTCTTCGGATTTTTCTTTCAGTAGTTGGGAATCGTGGCAATAGCATGGTAGGTATTGTTAATGTTCGGTTCCACTTATATCTGTGAGCAATTTTTCTCCCGCATGAACTTACATAAACCAAGTCCAGGGGTCGAATGACACTCTCACAACTGCTGTCGACAATACGAGTGGCAGTGACACGAACCCTCGCGCCCAATATTGATTCTATCATTTCTTTTAAAAAATGTGAAACTTAATGTGATTTTTGTTTAATAAAAACGATATGATTGTGTTTCTCGAAAAACTTTATTCTCTTTATTATTATCTCAAACTATGTTTCTATTTTCTTCCTTATAAATAAAATTACCAGCATTGAAGCATTTAGAAAAGTATGGTCAAATGTATTACAACCAGAATTAAATTTATGAAGTGCGTATAATTATTAACAATGATAGATCCTTAAACATACTGTTCTTGTTATGTAAATTACAAATAGTTTCAAAATCAGTTGCAACACTAAAGATTGATTATGAAATTTGTGGCAGTTGTGAGCAATTTATCTTGAAATAATAGTATACAAAACGAAATCGTCCCTTTCCAGAAACAACAGCTGTTATATCAAGTCTTTAGTTGTCAAATTCAACATGATTCAACGTCTTAAGAGCCACAGGGCTTTCCTCCCACCGAGGGCTCGGGCAGCGGTCACTTGCCCCGAAAGTGAAAGTCAGTAGAAGCCGGTGAGGCGCGGAAGGGCTGCCACCGCCATTGTGGAGCGCGTCGCTGGGGCCCGCTCTGCCTGCTCTATATCATATCTAATCGATCAGTATCTACTGTAGACGTGCGATTCGCATTCAGTCAGCGGTGATCTCATGTAAACAGATCGCAGTGCTCCGCCTGCAAATGTAAGCGAACGTGTAATACAGCGTTACAAAAACTATATACCAGCAATAACTTTGCCCGTCCTCATGTAAAAAAATGACAGGCAGCGGCGGCATGCACATCCGGCGGGCCGTATAAATGTCCTCGGTGGGCCGCATGTGGCCCGCGGGCCGTAGTTTGAGGACCTCTGAAGTGTAAAGTCGAATATGCGTACCACCAGGGCGTAAAGGGTAACCGGCTGTCGGTTGGAAAACCCTAGAAAAAAATGTCTGCTACGAGTATTGTAATCAGCTTCTTAGTCAATGACCCTAATAGTGATCAGGTTCTTCGTCCAGTTTTCCATTATCCAGAGAGAGAAAATGTTGAATTGGGATATTTTGCTTTTGGGCTGTAAATGTAGCTTCACTATTTGCACACGTGTTCTTGAGATCCAATTTTACTAGAAGCGAGAGGTTTGAGAGTTTTTAACATTAAGGTTATTCGATATGACTATAGAATTATACCTATAGATCGTTTGCCAATTCAAATATCTTTTATTACAAGGGATCGAAAATTTCTTGTTTTGGAATGTAGCCAACCACTCTTGTTGGTACCTTTATTTCTACTTTAGATATGTATTTTAAAATAAGAGTGAGGATTCTGAAGCCCAAGAAAACATGCACAGATTGAACTTTCTGCCCAAGTCACATACAGATTTACTGGTATTTGTTGACAAATTCATGATTTAAATAAGGAAATAAAAACAAATAAAATTTAATTAAATATATTAATTTAATACATTAATTTAATAATTTAATATATTAATTTAATTAATTAAATAAATAAATACATCTTTAAAGTCACAATAATCTAAGAGAGTGAAAGACTTTAGATGTGTTTTCACATAGTTTGGCATATAAGGAATCTCCGCCACAAATTGAGTTTTACCATTCGATTTTCATTTAAATTCTCTTCCATTGCTTTCCATTTAATAAAAAGGACATGTAGACATTTCCTTTTCGTAACATTGTACGTGCGACAAACTATTTGACACTCGATTTCCCAGAATTTTCACGAAACGTACATAATTATTGTTACTCGCGTCAAAAAATTACCCTCAGAGGCAATAGCTTTCCGAAAACAAGAACGATGCTCATTGCTTTCTTCCCCATTTCGGTCAAGACTTAGTATGTACATTTCCAACGTATAAAAAAGCATTTTTATGTGATACGTGGCCCATCATAGAGCAGCGTGTCAGTCTATCTTGATGTAAATAAGACATCGTCCTTCGCGCGCATCGGACCCTCTACTGTCCGCCGCCGCCATACACGTCATCTCCACTGCCCGCACTGCCATTGCCGTCGTTTCCACCCTCACAGCCGTCACCATCGCCATCAGGTCGTCACCGCCGCGGCGCCACCGCCACCACCGCGACTACATATACCTCCACCACGACCAGCACTATCCCATCGTCATATAGGCCGTCCCCATCGTCATAGCCCTCGCCATCATTTCATCACCGCCACCGCCAACAACGCGACCCTTTTCTCTGCCCCCACCACCATAGCCGCCCTTTTTACCGTCGCCGTCACCATCGTCACCATGTCAACCGTCATCACCACCACCGTCGCCACCATCTTCACCTCCCCCACCATCATCACTGCCGCTGCCGCCGTCACCATGGACGCCAACGCCACTGCCCCCACCACCATAGCCGCCCTCACTACCGTCGCCGTCACCATCGGTACCGCGTCAACGCAGCCGTCACCACCGTCGCCGCCACCATAACCGCCACCCCCACTGCCATCGCCGTCACGGTCGTCATCACTTCATCATTGCCGCTGCCGGCGCCACCGCCACTGCCTCTACCGCTTCCACCTCCACCTCCACCAACATCCCTGCCGCCGCCGCCGCCGCCGCCGCCACCGCCGCCGCCGCGCAGTCTCTCTCCGTCGGGCGCGGCGGCGCTCGCGCCGGCGCACGCGGCGGCAGGGCCAGCGGCCGAAGGTCCGTCGTCAACAAGTTCCAGATTCCGCACCTACCCGCAAAAACCGTCCAACCGTCTCCCCGCGCCGCCCCGCCCCGCCCCCTCGGCCTGCCCCGCCGCACCTCGCGTCTCCGCTCCGCTCCTCTTCTCCCGCTCCTCCGCCTCCGCCCGCGCCGCCGCCGCCGCCTCCGCCTCCGCCGCCGCCACCGGCCTCGCGCCCGCCCGCCGACACGGCCACAAAGCTCTCGCGAAGAAAGACAGAGAGAAATGGCGGAATCGGAGGGGAAAAAACGGCCCCGCCGGTGCCTTTCCTGAGGCTGAAATATGTCTTTATACACGGCGGCGGGCGCCTCCGAGCCAGGAACGCGCGGTGCGCCGCGCTTTGATGAAAACTCGGCTCACCCGCCTCCGCGACGGAGACGCTGCAGCCGTCGCCGCCGCCGCCGCCGCCGCCGCCGCCGCCGCCGCTGCCGCCCGGCTGGCGCCTGCGGCGCGGCCCTTGCCGGTGTTGTCGTTGTCGACGTTGTTGGCGTTGTTGGGAACCTTACCGCCTCTGAGGACTGCAGCGGCGTATTTTGGTTAGCCCGATAAAAGTCGTGTAATTGGTGGGGATTGCAAAGTGAGCTCATTTTTCGTAGAGGCTATGTCAAGCGTGGAGATGTGATGCCGAATTCAACTCATGATATAGTTCTCTGTTTAAATGAGGTACCGCTGAACCCAAAAGAATGCAGAGCGATTGAGTTGGGGATAATAGGTATATGGAGTCAAGAGGGATGCTTTATGGGCTAGCAGAAAAAGTACCTTTGTTATGAAAACTTAATGTTCAATGTATTACAGAATACAATCACAACGACATCTCACAATAACTTGAACATATACATAACGATTAGTGAGGGGCAAATAACGAAAATATTTATTGTATTTCCAACTTTTTATTCTTAGTGCGACATTAAATGGGCATCTTGTGGCATCCGATACAAGTTATCGAAGAGCGATACTGAATCAAACCATGGGCCCTTGGCACGTATTGGGGGAGATGATCAAAAGAATAATTTATATGCTAGTGCCTACGTAGAATTTTAGATAGAGTAATGTTTTTATTGTTTTATTTAAGTGCATGCGGTAGAATTCAAATGGTCAAGATATATCGCAGCTATTCGTGAATTTAGAGATATATCCTTAGATAGACATAAGCCTCAGCTAATAATGATCGAGACTGGATAGAAAGTGAAATCTCTAGTACAAATTATTCCTGAAACTATTTAATTTTCCTGAGCACATGACTGTTCTTTGCAATGTGCAAGCGAGGCATAATTCTCTGAAAAATGTCTGCATTACTTTGATTAATTGATTATTTTGTGTTTCTACGTCAACTACTATAGTCATTAGTCCCGCACGGGAGGTGACAGTTCTTCTCCCACAAAGTACATAGTTCGTTTGTAAGGGTACTGGTCCGGCATTCGCCTAGTATTAATTGGAGAAACCATAAAAAGACTTTGGATCAGGGCAACAAGCCGCTAGAACTCTGCTCCAGAAAATAGCTCAATTTGATCTAGTTGTGTCTTGTTTTATGCTTTTGGATACTATTCAAAGCGTTTTCAATAATTTTAATGTATTAAATGAAGTAATAATACACATTTCTGTGTAGCTGTTTACACTTAAAACTGATCACGGATTTATTTTTTGTAAATTATTTCAATTTAGGGATCAAAACAGGTGTTAAATTCGATACAGCTTACAATGCTAGTGAGGGAAATCCGTCACAGTCAGGACTCATACCCCACGATATCCCGATCACCGACCCAGCAGAAGCAATGATAATGCTATCCACGAGTTGCCGCAGGAGGATTTTGCTCCGTAGCAGTCGGCAGAGTTTGAAGCCACGAAGTTGGATTTTATAATTCAGTGCATTTACAACCGTTCCACTACAGACGGTGCATGCCTCGTTACTCAAGTCACAAAATCAGGACTCGGTCTAGTCTCGTATGGTTACAGGATTAAATAATATTTACGAAGAGTTAAATGTAACTTGCACAGTCCTCAAAACGTAAAAATAAAAGTTTGTAATAGTTGTCACACAGTTTCTGTACACCATTCACATTCTGTTAAACAAATACTTCATCATTTTCAACAAATATAGATTGTTGCAACAACTAAAAAACAGAATTAAATAGCGTAGCATTTTAAACCAGTGATGCTACGAGAGCACATACTGTCTCGCAATATTTCTAACTGCTCCGCTACTACAACATAACATTCAAAGGCGTTTTCAAGCAGCAGAAATTATTTCCGCGCCGAGACGCGAAATCAGATCGACCGAGTTAACTCGCCGCCAGCCATACTACTGCGCCACAGAAATTTACATAAATTTTAGACAAATTACGCGAAATCTACTCGTTTTCTCAAAAAATGTACATGACCTTTTATAAGGAACTGATTATTTAGAACAGACTTTGTTTAAGAAAAAATCGATACCTTCAATTTTGTAGTTTTGGAATGTTAACCTTTTGCACTTTTTAAAAATACGGAGAGTTCGCCGAAAATGGGACTGGTACCATAATTGTCCCTTGATATATACCGGGCCGGGCAATAAGAGTTTATCTTTCGAAAATTTGCCGATTCCACAATTTTCTCTTTTTACAAAGTAAATACGAGAAAGTTAAAGCAATCGTTCTCTAAAGAGTCTACGCATAGTTCGTTGTCTGGGCATAATTACAAATTCTTCGCATGCTACATATACTACTACGCAGTCCAATACGCAGTATTTAGAGAAAGTTGTTGATTGATGTAAAAATCGATATCGAGATTTTGACGTAAATTAAATTTTGTAGCCCCAGATAAAAACATTTTTTTCCTGACTATCAGACTGACTTACTACCAGTCTGTGTGTCCCCTGTTCGACGGTATATGTCTGACTACCAGTCGGTCACCCTCTCCCTCAGTCTACCTGTCTAACCATCTGTCTATTGTCAGTCATTCTGCACTCTTTGCCAGTCTGTCTGAGTATGACTGTCATTTATGTCTTTTTCTGATTGACTGACAGCTTTTCATAAAAAGTTGTAATTTATATTTTTTAATGTCTCCAAAATGCCGCAACACTGAAGAAAAGCTATGATTAACTTCGTCGATTATGACCTACAGGTGGGTATCATGTGCTGGATTCAATAAAATCATACTGACACTTTATACATTGACACTTTACATACTTATCATACTGACACTTTTATATACCTACCTGTCAAAATTACACAGGTAAGTAATATTACAAGGAACCGAAGACATTTTTTGGACTTTCATTTGTTGAAGAAAAATATCAATTGATGAGAGAGATCGGAGAAGAATGGTTAGAATACAAATGACAACACATGTTTATTGTTTTGAAATAACGTGGAGTACAACGTTGATGTTGAGAGGAACTTCGAATAATCAAGAAATAACAGTACCTGTCAATAAAATTCATAGGTTTTTGATCTGAACAATTATCACACTATTATTTTCGCTGACTCTTTGCATCTGTGTATGCCATTTGTTTCAAGTCAGATAGTTTTTATTTCGGTAACTACTTCATAAAAAAGAAAAATCAAGTAATTCTGCACAGACAAAATGCAAATTCTTCGACAGTTAAACAAAGTATAAAGCGAGCCCTTTTACCACAAATACAGATTTGCATTGCTCCTGTAAGTAAATTACTCTCTTGAATATGTACAGTTGTCAGTTTTCACTTTCTGTGGTTTCTCGATACAGAAAAAGGGTTTTTACTTTCTTGCCTTACTTCGTAAGAAGAGAAAATACTGTAATGAGTACCAGTAAGTACTAATTTAGTACTGTAAAGTACTAAATGCGTCGGAAAACGGCGCATTTTCGACAGAAAAACTCTTATTGACGGGTCCTGGTAACGAAAAAGTGGATAAATCTTGTTTCCATATGTAATAAATTACTTCCTCTAACACGTTGTGGAGTCAGAATCTATATTTTGTGGGTCCTTTAAACCGAGAAATCGATTGAATGGAAAACATCTGTCTGTCCTTCCATCTTTCTGTGGTCAACGATAGCGTAAATCGTTAGACTATTTTCTCCATAACTGGTATTCCCCTAAAGATCTGATCGAACTCAAGACCTTGCGAGTTTGAAGCGGACATTTTGATTTTTGGTGGTACTCGCAGGGTCCCAACATTTTCAAACTTTTCTCAAAAATGGCTCCAAAATTTTGGATTAAACCTTGTTCTCGGATAGCGTGGAAAACGATTAAAGGAGTGATGCAGGTCTCACTGTCGTTAAAATCCCTGAAGTTTTGAAAACTGCAAAAAGTTCAAACATTTTTTGACATCTTCATACAACTACACTACTGAAAACGGAGATTTTGCCTTAAAGACATCTTTAATTTAAATGCAGGTCTTGAAATAAGATCATGCACTAGTTTTCGAAAATATGAGTTGTTTCGCGAAATTTTGTGTGAAATATACGCAATTGTTAAACAATTATTTTCTCAATTACGGTTCTATTTTTTTTCTTTATATGTTTCCTCGTATGTAGCAGAGGACGGTAAAGAATGATGTCGGTCTCGTTTTTGGCGAACTCGGTATTTTCGAAACTTGCTAAAAGGTAACATTGCAAAAGTTCAATATTGAAGTAAGAAGACAATTATTCTGAAAAAAATCAGATTAAAGAAAGCTCAGGTACATTTTTGAAAAAAAAAAGAATATGCTTCACGTAAATTCCATTTTATGTTGATGCGAATAAAAATCTCGAAACACATTGCAATGTTGTTTTTAATTTTTTCACGGAAAGAACAAGGGACGCTTAAAAATGTGTCGCAGGTTTAATTTTTGTTGTTTCTTCTCAATTTTCTAAAATTGTAAAAGTTTGAAATAATGCGAAAAAATATGTGCCTTTGAGCACCAACACTTCGTAGATTATAGTTATGCTTCAATATATTTAGAGTGTTCTTTAATGGTAGAAAAAAGCAACACGCTACTTTATGGCCTTATATTCGTCATATTAATGCGTGCATGTATAGTTAAGTTTACACCAGTGTATATAATCCATAATTCAAATATTTATTTAAATAACATGGATGAAATACAAACATTTGCATTGGAAAGCTAGCAAAATTAAAACATCTTAAAGTATAAGTAAACAGGAATTTCTAAAAATTTCAGTGTAAATGTTATTACTTTACACTTACTTTATTTTTCCCCTCACAATATTTCATAAAATAAATTTAAAAACAATTTACTTTTATCCGACACTACAACACGAGTGGCGGAGAAGGAGTAGCAGTAGCAAATTCAACGCATGAGGTTTTTGCACTTCTTTCCCTTTCATCATAAATGGCATCACTTCTCCTCTCATGTAAATCCATTAAAGTTTCTCGGCAGATGGAAAGTATATCATAATTTATGTAATTTAGATATACCTTAAATGGAGTGACAAAGCAAAATTGGAGAGCGGTTTATCCAGAATTCGAGTCCTTATGTTGAATAATGTAAGTAATTTTTTGTTGAGTTCTCTCTCCTTTACTCGCTTCAGGTGGTTGGGAAGAACATGCCAGACGGGTCCATTACTGCAGAGCTTTTAACAGCATTCGCCTTCCTTTTCTGGTTTTGCAGACTGTGTGTCTACTCGAGTACGCCGGAAGCTTTTCTCTGCTCTATGTCAATGTCTAGAAGATTTTGTTTCTCGTTGATTTTTTCCTGGTTCGTGGCTTTAACTTTTGTGAGTTCTCAAATTACAATTTGAATTTAGTTGTTCCACCATCCTGAACACAATAGGTAAATTTTAATGAGTGATAGTATAACGGCACGTACTTTCTCGGAATATTTGTATGATTCATGTAATATAATATTACAACTTTTATCCGATATTTTTTCAGGAATAACTTAAATAATTTTCTAAACAAGCGCAGGAATATCAAATTTGTAAGTTTGAAACGAGCCAATTTTCAAAATTTTGTAGGTTATGATGAAAATAGGTATCATGTCATTTGTACGCATATTTTCCTCTATCCCAGAAAAATAAAAATTGTTCACTGTAAATTGTCCGTTCTGAGTTTCGAAACCCGGTCTTCCCATTAGAAGTCCATAATCTTGCGACAAACAAGATTAGGTTAGATTGTAGAGTGTATAGATAAAACAAATATTTACAGCATCACTTTTGAGATTTCAATGAACGTCAATGAAGATTGTATGAAGCATTTGTGTTCAAAAAATGCATTAAATTGTAAAATACTCTTGAGATGTAAACATTAACATGCGAGGTGTTTCAAAAAACTTACTCTGTAGGTGCAATTTTTGAAACTTCAAAATATTGTTTTCAAACTAGCTCACGTCATTTGATATAGTGAATGGTAATTCATCGTTTAAACAATACACAGTTTAAACAAAACACCGTTTTTGAGAAAAGCTTGTTTAATGTTTTTGGAAAATGGGCACAATTTTTTCATATAAAATTACGAGAAAACCCATTCACTACTCATGTTTTTTAATGTGTATGACAAAATGTTAAGATCTAATTCTAAAGAATAGAATTCATAAAAAAATCTACCTTCAATAGTATATTTGTAGGAGAGAGTCGAATCACATTTGAATATTTGCACTTTTTGAAAATTAAAAAGTTTAATGTAAATCACACCTACATTACATTAAAAATTGCAGCTTGCTCTATTGAACAAAATATTCCAAGAAACACTTTGGTGTCATTTTCGGAAATTTTTTTAAACGTCCTAATCCTCGAACTGGATAAGATACGCCATCCAGCTGTGTTATTACTATGTTCTCCGTAAATTGTAATATACTTCGCCTATACTTATAAATTTCCTGTATACGTATACGACGAAATAAAAATGGTGCAGTTAACAGCATGAAATGAAATTCCAATGGCAGAGTCCTAAAACATTAAATCGCTATTTTGTTTTAGAAAACTTGGTCAAATTACGATAAATTTGAATGGAACAGTTTTATAGTTTTTTTTTCCTTTAAAGAAGTAAATACCGTCATAATCATCACTCAAAACAGCAGAATATGATTATTGTTAAATCGTACGTGTAATTGAAATTATTTTTTTATAAAAGAAAGTGGTGACATTGCTTACATCTCGACTTTTCCTAAGTTTGTTTCCACCTATAAGATCAATAGAACACAAAAGAAATCGGAAATTTCAAACAAGTATCAAAAACCAATTTGCTATTATAACGAGATATTACGCACGTAGGCTTCATTGCGAAGAAATTTCAAATCATCATTTGATAGCACCCTATGTAAGTGAGAGACCACAATTAACCATAATGAACGATAAACTTTCTTGGGACACAATAAAAGTCTACGAACCAAAAAGAAAGTATGGGAAATAGCTACATACCTACCACAAATTACAACGCGCAAGTTGAGTTCAGCAAAGAGTTGCTTAGCAACAGAATATTATCATAAATGTAAAAACAAGAATGACGAGAGAAAAAGACGAGACAAACGCTCATATTATTTTGTTTCTAAGAAAGATGCGGTTTTGTAAATATAGTTACAATCTTTTACTTCTATCACTTATTATGCATATTCATATTGCGTCACACTTTTCTTTCTACCTTTCCATCCATATTTGAATCCATCCATCTTTCCATCCATCTTTCTTTTTTTCTTTCCCTTCATTCTTTCATTCATTCTTTCCTTTCTTTGCTTCTCGGTTTCTTTCCTTCCTTTCTTTCTTTCTTTCTTTCTTTCTTTCTTTCTTCCCTTCTTTCCTTCTTTCCTTCTTTCCTTTCTTTCCTCTCCTTCCTTTCTTCCTTCCTCTTTTTCCTTTCTTTCTTTCCTTTTTCTTTCCTTCCTTTCCTTTCTTTCTATTTTTTCCTTTCTACCTTTTCTTTCTTACTTTCTCTCTCCCAGCATTCGAAACCACAATATTGCAATTTTTCAATTCGGACCTTCCAGTTTCTTTATTCGTTCTTTTAACACAAACAGACACTGTCGTCCTTGAATGAGAGAAATAACGAGAAACCGCATCATCGTCGAGGTTCCCACAGGGCCGTGCGAGGGCGGCCCGCGGGTGGTCGCGTGGTGGGGTGGTCGGGCGGAGGTGATGTGCCGTTTCTGCTGTCGCCCTTTGGCCGCCGCGACCTGGGCCAAGCACCCGCGCGGGCCGCCTGATGCACAAATAATGAGGCGGGTGTGCGTGGGGCGGCGCGGCGCGGCGCGGCGCGGCGCGGCGCGGTGGCCGCGGAAGCTGAGGCGGTGGCGCACCAGAGTCAGGGAAGGCGGTAGTGGAGGAGGGCGGAGAAGGCCGGGGTGGAGGCGGAAGCGGAGGTGGCCGTGGAGACGGAATGGAGGTGGGGGTTGAGTGGACGCGGAAGGGAGTTGGAGGTGGAGCGAAGGTGATGTTGGTGAGGGTAGAGACGCGCTTGGAGCCGAGGATGGACGCTGGTAATGCCGAGGGCACGGACGCGGGTATGGAGGCGGGGATGGAGGTGGTGTCGGGGAAGGAGGCGAAGTGTAGGCGGAGATAGCAGTAGGAGTGGAGACGGGTGAGGACGCGGGTGTGAAAGCGCAGTGGAATGAAGAATAGAGACGAAGATTCAGGCGGAGCTGGAGTGGGAGGCAAGGGAAGGGGAGTGGAGGAATTGGCTGGGAGAGGGAGCAGTGGTAGAAGTAGGATTAGTGGTCCGGGACAGTGAAGAGATGTCGGTGGTAGAGGAGGCGGTTTGGGTATTAGGAATGTAGGGTAACGTAGGTTAGTGGTAATGAAAGGAGTGATAGAAGCATTGGTAGCTATTGTTGCAAACGAGTCACAGAGAAGCGATGGCACGGAAATCAGTGGTGATGATCGTAAAGATGGTGATGACGGCGATTCGACACGTGTTCCCGGCCGGGGTGACAGCGGCGGCGATCGCAGTGGTAGCGAAGGGAGTGGCGGCGATGGCAGTGCCCAGTCGCAACGATGAAGGCGATTGTGACCTCTGTGGCGGAGGGAGGCGGAGGTGGAGACGGCGACGGCGGGGCTCCGCGCGGAGGGGACGCATGACGCGGCGCACGGCCTCCCCGATTGCCGGCTTCCGGCGCAAGAAGGAAGCCCACGCGGTGGTGCGTTGGGGTGCTCAGCAAGATACGGCGGGAGAACAACGAGGGAAATAAGGAACACACAGGAATGAGATAAAACATATTTAGCACAGGAAAAGAAATGGAGTGATGTGAGTGAACGTGGCGAGGCATTATTAAAGTCCCATACCAATGTCATTCCCGTAAAACACTAATGGGAGAAGGGGCTTAACAGTGGACCCCAGAATAAATTGCGAAATAATTGAACGAAACTTTTATAATTAAAAATTATGCTACATACATTTAGCAATTTATTAAAATCATTTAATGTTAAGGTTAGAATACTTTCACTATTCGAACTATAGCAAGGACATACGTATATATAACATATTCTGTACTCTCGCTCCTTTCCTCGGAGAGACAGATGGATATTCACTACGGTGCTCCGAATTCTTTACGGGCAGGCTTCGCTGTAAGAGAACGCGAGAGTTTCAACAAAGTAATTGTGAATGACGACGCTTTTGAATAATTTTCGGACCTTCCAGTCAGAGGCATTGCATTGACATCAATTGATACCCCGAGCCACCTCAGCCGGTCTGTGAGTGGTAAATGCAACAAGAATGAGAGATACACTACACTCAGGCCATAATAGAATGGAATCTGATGTAACAGAAGAGACGTGGTAAAATTATGAACTACACAGAATAAAGCACCTCGACACATTGTGAGGCAAAGTTCACAGAATAGAAAGGCACTATAAGAGACCATCAGTTTTAATAAGTGTCAAACATTATAAATACATTTTGTATGTGTACTAATGAACAAGGACACCATTGTTTTACCAGCTGCCTATTAATGTGTAGGTACGAATAAATAAACGACATTTTTATTCAAAAACTTTTTGGGTAATATTCTTACAAAATATAAGATGTACTACATTGAAGTAGTATTATTGTGACGAAAACACGTGTTGATATTGCGTTCATGCACGCAAAATAAAAAAAATAAACGGTGCCGAGCGAAAAATTTCTGCCGGCCTACGCTCTTAAATAGACGTAACGAGGACTCTCTCCCAAATACCAAGCACTCTCTGGACGTGACTAACATTAATGGCCTTTTTACTTCATAACTGGCGTAGGAGGGACTCAAACGAATCTGCAAATTCTCAAGTCGCGGGGGTCCGTTTACAAAGAGCGTGCATACTTGTGAATGCACTGGAGTACATTCATCAATGTACGAGTCAATGTACGAGGTATGCAGCGGACGTTTTGAGGAGACAATATGTGGTCGGAAGCGAGGAGGGGGTTGGAGAGGGGAGTAGTGGGGGGAAGAGGGGAAGGGGACACGCGCGTGACTCCGACCAGAGGAAGGCTAAAGGGGGAAGGGCGGACCGTTAATTGCTCTAATTGGTCAGAAGGTCGGCGCGAGTGCCAGCGTCTTCGGCCACAGTAGCGCGCCACACACACACACACACGCGCACGTACAATACACACGCACGCTCACACGAGATAGCCGCAGAGGACGCGTCGCAGCTTCCAGTGTCAGACCGCAGGAATTGCCGCGTCGTTCGCCGCTCGCTGCTTTGGCATACGACAACTCACGACAAGGCAAGTTGGCTACTTGGTACGGAGAATGTGTTGCTTCGGGTCGAACACCTTACGGAAGAGGTGCTGACCTACGTAGCACAGTGGGCGACAACATTAAAGAGTATCCTGCGTGATAAAATATCCGAGATATAAGAGGTATCAACTGCAATAGTAGGTTGTACTATTGTGGTTGATAACTACCCGGATATTTTTTCATGGATTACCACAAGATCTCCGCTGCCACTACAAGAAGAAGTATTCTCCGTCTTCAAGTTTTCATGTCTGAACCTGCAGGAGTATCTTAAAAGGAAATTTTGAAATTTCCTACGTCTTGGCCGCACTAAAATGGTGGGACATAAAAAACAAATCATTAGATATTTGTCTTGTTCTCCCCCTTCGTGCGCAGTGCCAACAATCTTGATGCTGCAGCTTTTGGTCACACACGAAACTTTTATTTTGGTCTTTCTAAACCGTATCGATCAATTTATCGTAAATATCTGATTTTTGGGTCTTTGATTACCTTTCTATACTGCTGATGAAATATCCCTTCAAGAGATTCTTACTCTCTCATGCAACAAATTAATTGGAATATGTTACTATAAGCACTTCTCTGCATTATGTATTTTATAATTAGAGCGAATAACTAAAAATATTTCTCCTCTTCTTAACAATTTCTCTTATGGGCTCAAACAAGTTTCACACATTATAAATTCATTCCAAAAATAATCTGTAAGTCTTGCGCAAAGAAATTACTAAAGCTAGATGCCCGTCAAAACTGAAGGTTTCTCGTATTATGGATACCAGTTACGTGATATAACAATACTATGTGATACTGCAAACATACATCCTATTTCAAACTCCTAACTGAAAAAAAGCGCGAGAATTTTGATAATCAATATCATTTTTTTATTCGACAGTTGAAATAAAAAGGGGCTTTCTGCCAGTGAATTCTCTTATTGTACTGTATTTTTGCAAAAACTTTAAAATATCTGGCTAATGAAGGCCTTAGGTATACGAAATAATAATCGGACTTCTCTACCATGCGGGTCATTTGTGTTCCCGATGCTAAAACGAAGTCTCAATGTCGAGATGATCCTAGCACGTAAGGCGCAACATTGTAACGACATAACTCATAATTATGCAAAGTAGTGGTGATAAATCAGCACGTACTTTCTCGCCTTTAATTTCACGAAAAATTACGCAAAAAATACTCGAAATTTTCGAAAAATTGTACATGACCTTATTTCAAAATCCATGTTTAAGGAGCAGATTTCATTAAGGGAAAAATCTTTATCTTCATAATTGTAGTTGTAGGATGACGCCGAACATTTTTTGAATTTTTGCAATTTGCGAAAAATCAGATTTCAACGAAAATGAGACGTGCATTATTCTCTTAAACGTTTTTCACGCTAACAACAAAATTTAATAAAAAACGATAGAGCCATTATTTTAAAATATTGAAAATGTCCTTGGTGCTAAAGTATTCCCCAAAATTAAAATATCGGTTTCAAATTCAAGGGGCCGTGACATCAGTCAGATCGATGGGGAATATTTAAACAACTGGTTGTTCATACATTTTTTATAAATTTAACAACAGGATTTACCCCCTTTTTCGTTACCACGGCCCTGTAATAAGAGATTTTCTGCCGAAACTTGCCGTTTTGTCGTGCAGGATTACATAACTTCCGCACTACTGCGTAAGCAGCAGCGAGAAAGTAAAACGCGAAACGAGAAAACTAATGGTTTGAAAAAGTGTATATTTAAACAAATAAAATCAAATAAAATATTGCTTTAAGAAAGGACGATATTCTTAAAAATGCAGTTGTAAGAGGTATGGTAAAAAAATTGTATATTTTGAAATTCTAGATGTTTTAATGAAAATCGGATCTATGACATATTAGTTAGCAAACTTTGCTCTATTCGTTGAAAAACAAGAAGCCGTTTGATATAAGATCTTGTTTCCGGATTTTTTAAAATTGTCACGATTTCATTCAAAGTACGTTAGTAAATTACTCATGTTTCGTAAATTACATTAATGAAAGATCTAATTTGGAGTGACTTCTTCGTTCAGAAAAATTACTATCTTAAAGAATGTAGTTAAATCCACAAAATTTTAAAGTATTGTAATTTTTTAGCATCGTTCCTGCGTCGATTTTACAAGCGAATTTTTCTCTGTTCGAGCAAAAATATTACAGGAAAAATTTAGGCAATTTTGACAAAATTTGGAAAATTACATCGGTTTTTCAATTAAACTATAATTTTCCTATAGTAAACTATAGTATACTTTAGAGAATCATTTAAAATATTCACTTAATTAGAAAAACATTTCAAATTCAAGAGGTAAAGACATCATCCAGATCTGTTGCATGTTTATACATTTTGGCAAAAAGTTAGTGTATGGGTTCGGCGCCAATGTTGTTCATAGTCAAATGGAAGGGCTAATGGGTAGGCAGGCGTTTTAAGAATAAAACTTTTTTCGCCATCAAGAAGCTTTTTTGCCTGTACTACTTATACAATAAAGTAGCAAACTACGTAAAGAAGGAAGAAAAAACGCTGTATCGGTGTTAGTGACATATGAACATCACGCAAGTTTGTTTTATTTAAATCGCGAAGGCCAAAGCTAACTCGAAAGTGCGTAGTGAAGCGTCAACTGAGGTATATTGAGATTTCGTTTAAAAATATATTTACGACTCACGCAGTGGAACTCAAAACTACACAATTTGTCTTTCCCAAGCCCGAGAAATTTCCCTCCAGCACTCTGACCCTGTTTATCATATATTATCAGCTATAATTCGTTATCGTAACGTACTCCTATTCCACTTACCTCGTATTGGCTAATGTGCACTTTATCCAGCTTTTATCGCAAGTCAGCTTTGAACCCGGTTCTTCTGCAGATTTTATCCATTCCTTTTAAATAATGTGAACATTAACTGGGAAAATTGCAAATTAAGCAGATTCAGATAATTGTGTTAACATGACGTTCTTGCATGTAGTCTTAATATTGTTTTGCATTTCTTTCGCTCGTTGTTCTTTTCTCGTAGTGCTTCTACGTAGTTCTTCCCGTAGTCCTCTTTTCTCGTAGTTCTTTTTTCTGTAACTCGTAGCACTTCTTTTGCCAATATTTTTTAGTTTCATAGGTTTTTTCCCAAACATTTTTGAACACTTATAGCTACAATAATTAAAAAATACAGAAAAATTAAAAAGATATTAAATTTGTTTTGAAAAATTGTTAGTTAAAAAAGTCAAAAAAATATTTTTTTAGTTTCTCATCTCAATTTCTTCACAAATATCTTGCATTGAGATCAGGGAATTGAGATTGTTCTTTATTACCTGTGAGAAGATATAGTAAAATAGATGACAGCCAAAGAAGGAAACTTCGAAACTTCCCAATTAAGTAATTTCAGTTAATAACTCACAGCTGAATACGTTATCACGCTTGGTATACCGTCGAGAATGCGTATGAATTATATTTCAGAATTTAATGTTAACCATCAACATATACCATAACTTTCTTTCACACTACGCACCGTCAGTGGCACGAGAAAAATTTATGGGAAAAGTGCTAAGTGAGTTGTGTCTAGACGGCTTCATGACTTCTTATAAAAAACATTACATCTATACTGAATTTGAAATAAAATATTTATAATGTTTTAATTAATTGATGTATCGATGACTTTCGTTACAATAGAAATATAAAAAATGTCTTACTTTTGCATATACACGATAGAAAAGTGAAAAAAATGAATTATATTTGTCATCGGCTTCTAGGAGGGGTAGGCCCTATGATTTACCTCGCTTGGGCGCGTCACTGCGTATGGTTTAAAAAATCAATTTAATCAATGGAAGCAAAACACATTTTCTATAAAGAAGATTATAATGAAATAGAATTGCTGTGGAATGCAAATGTATTCAGATAGATTTCAACGTTATTTAATTCCAAGGGTTACTTATTTCTTCAGAAAGGGGTAGTTTTCAGGAATATGTTTGCCTGTTTGTTTCCTGTGAGGATTGTCAAAGCAATGGGCTAACATTTTCCTCAAAGCTAATCACTAATTGAAACTAGTAACGCTACATTACATGCTTTCTCGCATTATTACTAAATTTACTATTTTCGAAAATTTAGGGTTCAACGAAAATCGAATCCGTGCCATTATTTTAACCGTCCGTTCTATCCGTGGAGAAAACGTGAAGAGAAATTTGGAGCGCTTTGTGATAAAATGTTTTTTTTATAAATTGCAATAATTTCAAGAATAAATTATTGGAAAATTACTCTATTTTTTCAATAAATTGTAATTGTCCTTTTTTAACGAGCTGAAGTTTTGCAACAGACTTTGTCCAAGGCAAAAATCTGTATCTTCAATTTTATAGTTTTGAAACGTTAATTTTTGTTTTCAGTTCATTAAAAATTTTGAGTTCATTAAAAATTACACTAGCACCATAATTTTTCCGTCCCTTGTTAATATGAGAACATCTCTTAAAGAAATACGTTTGTTCGTATTTAGAGAAAAAAATGCTTTAAAAAATTTAAAAATTGCCTTTATTTCGCGCAAAATTACAGGAAACTCATATTTTCGAAAAATTAATGAGCTTATATCAAGGTCTGTCTTTGTAGAATAGATATCATTAAGGAAAAAAAATTAGCTTTGATATTATAGTTGTCGGAAGACGCTCCTAAGAATTGCACTTTTGATTTTTCGAAAAATCAGGAATTCCAACGAACACATGTTCGTTGGAATTCCTGATTTTCATGAACATGAACTCCACCGTTCTCTTAAGCGTTCTTTACGATTTCCGAGGACAAAGTTTAATTAAAAATTTTGTCATGTACTCTAATCAGGAGCTGGCAGACAGGCACGTCATGTACGGTAAGGCAGACGGCAATGTCTGGCACGCTGGCTTGTCGTCTGTACCAGGAGAGGTACCCACAGCGACAATGTCCAGGTCGGAAGACATTTGTACGTCTCCATCACAGTCTATGCGAGCATGGAAAATTTAACTCTCCTGGTTTGGAGAGGGGACGACCATGATCTACAACTCCAGCTGTAGAGGAGATTCTGGACGCTATGGATACGATTCAGCAAACAAAGTTTAGTTTTGAAAGTGAATGTTCCTCATAAAACTGTCTGGAGAGTGTTGCAAGAGTATCCTTTGTATCCTTATCATTTGCAACGTGTACTGGCCCTGTCACCCGTAGATTGCCCTGCACGAGTCAGCGGTTCTGTCAGTGGTTCTTGCAGCAGTGTGGTGCAAATCCGAACTTTCATGCCTTGGTATTATTTACAGATGAAGCACAGTTCACACGTGATTGCGTTACGAATTTCCATATTCAGCACGTATGGGCATAACTTGGAAAAATACCCACGTGCAACTGTTTCTATCTCATCACCAGGTCTAGTTCTCAAGATGTCGAACGGTATCATGGGTGATCGATTAGTTGGACCCCATGTACTTGTAAAGAGACTTACGGGGCAGGCGTACGCAAACTTCCTGCAAAACATCATAACTCACGTTTATGAAGACAGTCTACCGATCAGTCGTCAACATGCTCACTTCTTGAATGATGGCGCTTCTGCACGGTTCAGTCGTATGGCTCGACGGTACTTTGATTCGTCTCCGGTTCCTGATTTGGAATCCCTTCGGAATCGAGTTGTGGCATCTTGCAAGGACATACGCAATACTCCTGGAGTTCCGGATCGTGTTCGCAGATCAAATGAGGCATCGGTGTGAGGTCTGTATACAAGCATGAGTGGACGTTTTGAACATTTCCTGTAATAAAAACGACCTTCGAAAAGAAAAATGTTTCGGTGAATTTCAGCATTGTGAAGGCCATAGTTTGGAAATGAAGCATGGTCGGACACATGTTGTAATGAACTATTTTGATTGTCTACATATGGGAAATACATATCTGAAATTATTTCTCCTAGTTTCGAAATATCCTGTATATAGGAACAGCATTTATTCACATTTTCGTGACCAGGGCCCAATAATACGAGTTTTTCTGCTTAAAATTCTCTGACGGATTTTACGTAAGTTTCTCTTCATACAAAGTAAGTCCGAGAAAGTAAAAATAAGTAACACTTGGAAAATAAAAAAAGTTGAATTCTATACCTCGATTTTTCTATAGTGGCCGATGTCATTAGGTCATTGTCACCTCTGTTTTATCAAAGGAATCTTTTTATCAATGGGAGGCACATTTCTGAGGCCACGAGCCCCATTGAGAAGAACGTTCACGAATTAATTAGAAAGATTCCTTTTTAAGGCAGGAGGTGTAACAATGACCTAGTATCATTGGCCACTATGTAAAAATCGAAGTACAATTGTATAAATTTGCCTTCCACAGTAATTCTATTTCGTTAGAATCTTCCTTACCAAATTAAGTTAATAAAATTCATAATATAATAATGTATTCTCATTGATAAAACTGTCTTAAAAATGATAGATCTCATCTATTGGGGTTGATTCTTGAACTTCATTAAAAAAGTAAACACATCTTTCATTAGTTTCAAGATAGCACTGACTCTACAAAAAGCAACATAGTTTCGATTATCTTGAATTACATTTTCCTTCCTTGACGCGCTTGAAATTGTAGTACAGAGTTATAGCGGAAGTAAACACAAATGTGGCATTTCCTCTACAGCTCGTGGGTTTTACGAAAGCGTAGCAAGTTAACAACCTAACATAAAAATATACAACATGCATACAGAACAACAAGAAAACAATTACGTGAACGGACGTAGCTCTAATCAGTGTACCTTTTTGAAAGAGTTAACGGGAAAAATTCGCAAATGAATATCTTGGTTCAGAAAACGCTAATAATCATAATTAAACATTTGAAGATCTGCTTCAAAACCACACTGTCAGAATTGTCATTAAATTTAATGTAGATTAACGTATTGTACTTGAAACTTAATGTTACCTCGTAGTACATGAAAAGAGCTTAACGTATTTGTTCATTAAATTTAATGCACAAGTTAGAATCAGTGTACAATTAATATAAGAGGTTCTGCCTCTTATCTTTCATATCCTATATTTATATACAAAGAGTCCATTAAGGACATTCATTCCTTCCCTCCAGATATGACCGTAAAGCTATGACGCTTAGTACTATACGCATAGTAATGTAGTACATATATATGTACATTAAATTCAATGTACCTTCATGAGAACTACTTCAACGTACATTTCACTAAAGAAATGCAGATTATTCTGACAGTGCAGCCAACTCGAAAAAACTCAAAATTAAAGACATTATATAAATATATTAATTGCATAACTATAATACTCTCGAAACCTCCAATAAGAAAAGAAAAAGAGCCCAAGAAACGTTTTTGGAAAACGAAGGAAATAACAAAAGAAAATCAGTGGAGTAGTTTTCACAATTATGTTCGATGACGTAAGGGAAATAGAGAAGAAATCCCCGAAATCAAAGTTGGAAATTTAAACATTGTAGAAGACATAAATAAAGCGAATGCATTTAATAAGTATTTTAAATTGGTATATAATCCCCACGTATGACAGGTTCAAATTCAGACAACTGTGGAAAACGGGGACTTTAAAATAAAAAATTAAAAAAGTTGGTAGACGAATAAAAGCACTAGCAAATAGAAAATCTCGCGGTCATGGCGACATAGCTTCCCAAATAATAAAACTTGAAGGAGAAACTCTTCACCATATTCAATGCAAATATTTCATATTTTCATAAATATCACGTGCATTAGAATAATAGATTTCGAAAAAACGTTAGATGTTGTACCGCATAATTTACTAATTAAGAACTTCTCAATGTCAGACATTGACTCGAGGATCATGGCATGAATTAATGAATTTCTCCAAGACCGGAAACAAAGTGTACGAATATGTGAACAGTTATCAGAATTCGCGAATATCGCGTCCGGGGTACCACAGGGGAGTGTGATTGGGCTAAATACCTAATCTTGTTTAATACTGGCGTTTTTTAACCCACCTGGTGGACCATGAGGCAATTATGTGAAGTGCAATTAACCCCCAACACTTTCTTCCCTTCATTAATGACTTGACGGAGAATATTACATCGCACATCCGATTATTTGCACATGACTGTATACACTATTGTGTCATTAAATCAAACATGGATGACAAACATTTGCAAGCAGATTTAAACGAAATTGAATACTGGGAAATCTCCAATAAAATGAAAAGGAATTGCTCTAAAAGCCAAGCCATTACATTTTGTAGAACTCGCAGTTATCCCGTTTTATCTTATCAATTAGGCTCTGACGTAATACCTCAGGTCTCTTAGTGTAAGTATTTGGGAGTCCCTTTAGATACAAAACTCAGCTAGGATAAGCATGTAAATTACGTACTGGGAGAAGCGTAAAGAAATTTACACTTTGTTATGCGCATACTTGAAAAAAGTAGTCTAAATGCAAAAGCGTTAGTGTCAGCTTTTATTCGCCCTATTTTAGAATACAGATGAGCTTGCTGGGTTCCTTGCAAAAGGGTCAAAGTCAGAACGTATACAATTCAATGGTGGGCAGAAAAATTCTCATTTGGTAAACAAAGCACCTTCGTTGGTTTGATTTGAGAACCTTTAGAAACGCGTAGAAAAAAGGCCTGACTTTTCGCTATATTTAAAGCTTACATACTGTAAGAGAACCGGCATGGAGTGAAATGCAGAGCATAATCGAGAAACAATTCCACTATGGTATTGGGGATCATCCTTACAAAATGGAACGAAAGAAGCAGAGGACTGACGTTACAAAACATTTTTTTATGAATTAGACGATAAAGGATTGGAACACCTTACTCCCGACCGTCTTTAAAACATTTTCTCGTACTGTAAAAATGTTTTAAAAAAGGTTAGATCGAATATAACTTAGTTTTTATTAACAATATTATCTAATTTGTATTTGCTATTTAGAATAAGAAATGTACTTGTAGTTAAGTACATTGCAGTGTAGTGTTCGTTTCAGTGAAATTTTCAGGGAGGAAATCGGTTAAGAGAAAAGAAGTGAAATGGGCCGTGTATGGAAAGCAGCTTAGTGCAGTGTGGTGTATTCCGGTGAGGTGAAGTGAAGTGAAGGTCAAAACGACAAGCAATATCATACCCAAAATTGATGCATTAGTTATGCTGATGTTTTCATTTCATTTCCTTACTAATCATTTGTTATGCTCTGTATTATTATTGTTGTATTATTGTTACATTATTATTATTATTATTATTATTATTGCAATTTTATTATTGTAGTATTGTTTTTGTATTATTATTGTATCATTATTGTATGATTATTTTTGTAGTATTGTTACCGTATTATTTATTATATTACTATTATTATTATTATTATTATTATTATTATTATTATACAATTATGTCTCTGGATGTTGTCCCAGGATTGAAGTGACCTTACGGGCTTTTGCCAAGTGAAAGCCCTTTCCGATTTTGATTTTGGAGTAGGATATATGTATTAGGCGTGAGTCACACTGCTATCCAGAAACTTCCTAACTATTTTGCATGTGTTGAGGATTGTAGCTTTTTGTAATTCTATATACAATGATTTTGTCAGGTTTAACTGTTGTAGGCTATTATACAAGGTTTTTGGGATGACTCCATTTGTGGATACAATGATGGGTACCGTGTAAACTTTCTCCATTTTCCATAGCTGTTTTATTTCTATTGATAGTTCAGTATACTTGGAAATCTTTTCCATATGGGAGGACTGAAGGTTGTGTGTATTTGGGATTGCGATATCTATTAAGTAGGTGATTTTATTAGTTTTATCAATTAATGTGATGTCTGGCCGATTGTGTGCTATTGTTTTGTCTGTAATTATGGTTCTATCCCAGTATAACTTGCAAGTAGAATTTTCCATTATTGTTGTTGGTGTGTACTTGTAATATGGCTGCTTGATTTCCAGAAGATTCCAGTTTAATGCAATCCTTTGGTGAAGAATTTTGGCTACCTTGTCATGTCTGTGTTTGTAGTCTGTGTGGGTAATTATTTTGCAGCCGGATGTAATATGCTGAATTGTCTCACTGGACAGGTGACATCTTCTACATAAATCATTTTCCAGTGCTGGGTCTTTAATGATGTATTTGCGATAATTTTTTGTATTGATAACCTGGTCTTGAATTGCTGTCATGAACCCTTCTGTTTCAGCAAACAGGTCGCCACGGGAAAGCCAGGCGTTCGACGCTTCCAAGTCGACATGGGGCTGTTCCAGATCGTGGCGATGTCTTCCATGGAGTAGTTTTTGTTTCCATGACTGATATTTATCAGGTGGTTCAGTTGCAAGACTTAAGGTGTCCCTATTATAGTGATGCAAGTTAAGTGGTGTGTGTTTGTTATCTGCTAGTACTATTGCTTTATGCAGGGGCGACTCCTTTTTCTGGGTGACAAAATATTCTTGAAGCAGGTTAGTTAATTTATTGTGTAGGTTTGTTATGTCTATCATGCCACGGCCACCTTCCCTTCGTAGTAGAGTAAGTCTTTCTGTTGAGGAGTTAGGGTGATGTATTCTGTGTCTGTTTAATGCTGTTCTTGTTTTCCTTTCAACATTTGCTAAGTCAGTTTTTGTCCAGTGAATGATACCAAAAGAGTAGGTAAGTACTGGTATTGCAAACGTATTGATTGCTTTGAACTTGTTTCTCCCGTTGAGTTGACTTTTCAGTATTTTGGTCAATCTGTTCGTATACGTTCTTATAAGCGTTTCTCTGAAAATTCGGTGTTCAATACGTCTGGATTGTGCAAACCCCAGATATTTATAGGTGTCTTCTTCAGACATTGCCTCGATTGTTTCTCCATTTTGAAGTTGAAAGCCTTCACATTCTCGTGTTCCTTTAGTTATTTTTTGTATTTTGCATTTGTCTATTCCAAATTTCATTGCAATGTCTCTAGAGAAAGATTCTGTTATTTTGAGTAAATGTGAGAGTTGTGTCTCTGTTGTTGCATATAATTTTATATCATCCATATACAGTAGATGTGAAAGCTTGAACTGTACCATTTTATTACTTTTGATGTTGAACCCATAGTTGCTGTTATTTAATCTGTTTGATAGGGGATTCAATGCAAGGCAGAACCAAAGCGGACTGAGAGAATCGCCCTGAAAGATGCCTCTTCTAATGGCAATGGAGTCTGTTGTTATGTTTCTCTTGTGAGACAAGCGTAACTGCAGTTTTCCAATTTCCCATAGTATGTTCAAGGAATGTAATAATTGATGGATGTATTTTGTATATCTTAAGAATTTTCAAAAGCCAGGAGTGGGGAACTGAGTCAAATGCTTTACTGTAGTCAATGTATGCTGTGTATATATTTCTATGATCTTTGTATGCTTGTTCCATTACCACAGAGTCCATTAGAAGTTGTTCTTTGCACCCCTGGGAGTGCTGTCTACATCCTTTTTGCTGTTCGGCTATTATTTCGTTTTTTTCACAATGTTTATATATATTGTCTGCCAGACATGCAGTCAATATTTTGTAGATGGTAGATAGACATGTAATTGGTCTGTATTTGGATGGGTTTGTAGTATTGGAATCTTTTGATTTCAAGTATGTAATTCCTTGCGTAAGGTAAGATGGCATTGTCTCAGGCATCTGTACAAAATTTGTAAGGTGTTTTGCTAGTAGCACATGTGTACATGTACATTTTTTGTACCAATAATTGTGAATGTTATCAACACCTGTTGCTTTCCAGTTATGAGTCTCTTTTATGGTCCTACTGATATTTTCCACTGTAATATCTGTAAATTCCATGTGTGTCATTTGTTTGTAACGTGTTTCTTCTTCTCTTATCCATGTGGCTTCATTGTCATGATGAAGGTCTGTAGACCAGATTGACGACCAGTAGGTTTGTATTTCATCTTTAGTCGGTATTCCGTTATGTGTGATTTGGCGCTCCGTTTCCCTGAGGCTATTGTAAAATTTTTTCTCATTGGTATAGAAAAGATTGTTATGTTTTTTGCGGGCTGCACATTCTTTATAACGTCGAAGACGTTGACAGTAAGCACTTAATTTTTGTTGAAGAGTGTCTATGTATTCATCTATGTGTTGATTATGATTCTCATGTTTTGTGTGCGTTTTGATTTTGTTGAAGATAGTCGCAGCATGTCTAACTACGTTCTTACTCCTATTACCTTGTTTGTATTGTGTTAGCCTCCCCAAGTCTTTTCTGATGTTAGAAATCTTCTTGTCTATACGTTGTTGCCATTTTGGTTTCTCGTGTACCTTTCTGCCCAGTGGTATACGTTCGTAAGTGCGGGAGCCATTAGTTCTGGCTGCTGCAACTGCACCACAATAGATTGCCGTGTGGACGTCTGTAAAGCTGGTATGGTGTATGAGATAATTTGGGATAACAGACTTGTTCAATATTTCAACTATTTGGGCTAGTTTTCTGGATGTTTTCTGTCTTGGGAT
>BLKR01005937.1:0-68975 GCA_011170035.1 Teleogryllus occipitalis | reverse complement strand
AGGAGAAACCGAAACGGTGCTGGGAAGAGGAATCGATGGAAACTGTAACGTACTGTAGGACTACAGTTAGCAACCGCCACAAAGGGCGGCGGCAGAGGATTAGACGCCAGGGGCCAGGCAGGATGTGACACGCCGAGGTATTCTGGGAAATCCTAAGAGCTAGGGAAAGGGATGCCCAAAGTACGGGACAGCGCATTTTGCCGCGTGCCGCGTGTCAAATTCTTGGAATCCAGGGAAATGGATGTCCAAAAATGCCTGGCAAAGCGGTCCGTGTGGGCCGTGTGCAAAACCCAGTGACGTTTCAGGTCACGTGGGTGGGGGCTATATAAGAACCAACGCAGAGCGCGGGGGTGGGGTTTGTTGAGCTGAGAGGAAACCCTCGTGCGAACGCACAAAAACTTGCGCCCAGGGCGGTGCGGAGCCGAGCTAGGCTCGTGCGGCAAACCATGTGTTGGGACGCCGTTGTGGACTATATCCACGGGTGACAAGAGGTCGCCGGAGCTGTCTGCTGTGTGCGTGAGGCTCGCTGAGGAGTGGCGCGGGCCACGAGTCAGTTATTCATTTTTAAGGATCGCTCCTGCGATCAGGAAAATAAAGATCTACCAGAGCTGTAACTTAAAGTAGTACTGTACATATTGTGAATAAACCTGTACATATTTATCATTGAAGCTCGTGTCTGTGATTATTGTGTATTACCACGACGTCACAGACGGGTAGACATAATTGGTGGCAGCGGTTATAAAGAAACCCACGGGGGAGTACGTGCACCCACCAAATAGTATAATTGGTGGCAGCGGTTATAAAGAAGCCCACGGGGGAGTACGTGCACCCACCAAATAGTATAATTGGTGGCAGCGGTTAAACGAATTCCACGGGGAAAATCACCCACCAAATAGTATAATTGGTGGCAGCGGTTATAAAGAAGCCCACGGGGGAGTACGTGCACCCACCAAATAGTATAATTGGTGGCAGCGGTTAAACGAATTCCACGGGGAATATCACCCACGGGGAATATCATTCACCAAATAGTATAATTGGTGGATGCGGTTATAAGAATTCCACGGGGAAGTGTTGCTCAATTGTGACAATAGCAGCAGTTAAAACATTCACGCCGGAACGGCACGGCATTGTTGCACCATACTCATACGTGGTCGCAATATTACGAACAGTGGGTGGGCCAGTGCGTGGGTGTGTCGACGGGCAGACATAATTACAACGCACGGGAGCAGAGAGGGTCCGCTCCTAGCCAGACGCCCACGTCTTCACGGCAACGCCGGAAGGAAGGAAGGACGGAGAAGGAAGGAAGTCTCAAGGCCAACCGGCTTTGATAAAATCAAGAAGTCAGCAAGGATCTGGTGTAAGTATAGCTATCTGCATTGTAAGGTTCGGTTCAGGTTTCAGTTATGGCTTACTTACCGAGATTCGGGAAAGATTGTGCAGTGCACGTGGCACAGGAATTAGGACTCCAAATTACAGGTGGCGAAACTTTGGTAGTACTAAAAAAATTGATAGAGGAGCATTCCGATTACGAGGAGGAATTTGTGAAAGGGATAGCTCAGGCATATAAGGAAGAACGCGAATCAGAGAAGGAACGTGCATTTCAGTGAGAAAAACTGAGAATAGAACAGGGCCAACTGGCGGGTAGAGCTAGTCCGCAGTCCGAAGTAAATAGCAAAATGCACATTCGATTAAATCAAGTTATGAGCCGATTCAAAGGGGAGGACGACGACATAACAGCATTTTTAAGTGTTTTTGAGAGTCAGGCGGAACAATTAGAAATTCCAGAAGAAGAGTGGGTGGCAAATCTTATGGGACTGCTCCCACACCAAATCAATGCATCGCTAACTTTAGAAGGGCAAGGTAGAAGAACAGAATATGCCGATTTAAAGAGTAGGTTATTAGAAATGTATCGATTCAATGCCGAGAAGTTTCAACAATTGTTCGCGAAACATGTAAAAGCCGCGAATACTACCTGGAACGTATACGCGAGAGAGCTGAAAAATTATTGCAAAGAATGGGTAGCAGGACTAGATATTCATACGTTCGAGGACTTAATGAATCTAATTGTAACCGATCAATTGAAGCGTCGTGTGCCTATTGATATTAAAGAGCATTTTATTGATGAGTGGGGGAATTTAAGATGCCGTTAGAACTAGCTCGTAAACTAGACAACTATGAAAACAATAGGGCAGGCTGGAAACGGTCTTCGTTCAAGCCTTATAGGAAATCGGAAGCCGTAGGGGAACAAGTTGCAAGCACGAGCAAGACGATGCCGATAGTACAGGAATTTCAGGGGAAATCGAGCGGTAAGAAAACCGATGTTAGGGCAGCATACGAGAAGCCAGACAAGCGGAAATGCTACGGGTGTGGTGCCACAGACCACATGGTCCGTGAATGCCCGCAGCGCCGCGTGGCCGAAAAAATGAATCATGTGGCAGACAAAACAGCTACGGAATTGTTTTCACCGTACGTGTTCTTTGGAAAAATTAATAAAATTCCCGGAAGATTTTTGCGCGACTGTGGTGCCAGTTTCGATCTTGTCCATGAGAAATTTATTAGCGACGAGAATTTAACGGGAGAAAGCGTGTGGATTTTGCAACCGCTTGATGCCTCACCACGAAATCTCCCGGTGGCAGAAGTCACTATTGAAGGGCCATTCGGGAAAGTAGTAACTAAAGCCTCAGTTGTGCCTCGGGAATGCGACAGCGGATATTACTTATTAAGTAATAGAACAGCTGCTCTGTTGGAAGAAGTAAAGGCAGGATTTATTGAGCCACAATTAGTTGCAGCCGTAACGACGCGGGCAAAAGCCGCTGAAACGTCGCGAGTGACTCAGGAGTCGGGCCCCGCTGATCGAGAAGCAGGCGAGTTTGACGCGGACGAGCAGGTAGAAAATTTTGAACAATTGAGGCAGGAGGAAGCCGTTAGTGAAAGGGACGCCAGTGCAAGTGTACTAACGCCCGAAGTGAATGAACTCATAAATGTTACCCAGACTGAGTTCGCAGCTTCACAACAAAGTGACGCGGAAATCAAAACATTATACGACGCGAATAAGCACAACGTACCGGAAGCAGGGCGAGAGTCGTATTTCGTGAAAAATAGTATTTTGTATCGGTCAAGACACAGCAATCGCGGAGAAAAATTTAATATGTTAGTAGTTCCGACTAAATATCGGGCCGCCGTTCTCAAGGTGTGCCATGAAACCGCGAATGCACATTTAGGTTGCACTAAGAGCAAATCCAGCATGTCGCGATACTTTTATTGGCCTCGTTGTTTCCAGGATATGGAGACGTATGTGAAAACTTGCGATGTGTGTCAAAAGGTTGGTAGGCCAAATGATCGTAAAAAAGCACCGTTAATGTTAGTACCGCCGATAACGGAAGTCTTCGGTAAAATAAATATTGATACTTGTGGACCTCTTCCCGAAAGTAAAGAAGGCAACAAGTTTATTTTGACAGCCATTTGTTTAGCGTCTAGGTATCCGGAGGCTATTCCAATTAAAGATTTGCAATCAACAACTATCATTAGTGCCTTGCTGACATTATTCAGTAGAATCGGGTTTCCTAAGGAATTACAAACAGACCAGGGCACGTGCTTTACAAGCGCATTGACAGGTGAATTTGCTAGGAAGTTTGGGATCAAACTGGTGAGAAGTTCGCCCTACCACCCGCAGTCAAATCCTATCGAACGCGTGCATAGAACGATGAATCACTTAATCAAAGTGTTATGCTTGGAAGCAGGAACGGAGTGGGAGGACCAAATGCCCGCGATTTTATTTGCTTTGAGAACCACGGTGCACGAGAGCCTCGGATTCACTCCAGCTGAATTAGTGTATGGGAGGAACCTCAGAACTCCAATAACTTTATTATATGAACACCTTGCAGGCGAGGACGATGAGGAAGAAAATTCCGTCGTCGAATATGTGTTCAAGCTAATAAATAGGCTTCAGAAATCTCGCGAATTAGCTCACGAGAAGCTTGTTAACGAGCAGGAGGAAAGAAAAACGTGGTACGATCGGCGAGCCGTACACAGAGAATTCGCGCCGGGCGACCGGGTGCTGGTGTTGGCCCCGAATCGCACAAAAAAGTTATCTGTTCAATGGATAGGACCGGGAGAAGTAGTAGAGAAAAAATCGGACACGAACTACTCTGTCCGAATGCCTGGGAAAAAGGAAGAGCGTATCTACCACATTAACATGTTGAAAGCGTGCGTGCAACGTACCGAATATCTGAATTATGTAGCAGATCGCAGCTCAAACTTTGAAGTTGAGGAAGACGAGCTGGATAAGTACGCTATTAACCTTGATAGTGTCGACTTCGATGCGGAAGCTATGCTCGAAGGAACAGAAGTCGAAGACGAGTTCCGCGACAAACTGCTCAAATTAATTGTAAAGTACAAGCATATATTTTCAGACAGACCAGGGTTGACGGATGTCGTCACCATGGACATTGAATTGACAGACGAGTCGAAAAAGATAAGAAGTGCGCCTTATCGAATGTCGCCGCGTCAATCAAAAATTTTGCAGGAAGAAATCGCGAAGATGTTACGGGATAACATAATCGAAATAGGCGACTCTGATTATGCTTCCCCTATGATTCTTGTAGAAGCGCCGGGACGAAAACCAAGACCGTGCGTAGATTATCGCAAGCTAAACCAAATTATAAAATCAGAATATTTTCCGTTGCCGAACATGGAGGAGAGGATAGAAGCAGTAGCGGCAGCTAAGATTATTACCACATTGGATTTAGCAAAATTTTATCATCAGATACCGCTCACTCCGAGAGCGCAAAGATATGCGGCTTTCTGTACAAGCTTTGGCACGTATAGGCCATTAAGATTGCCCTTCGGGCTAAAAAATGCACCTTTTCAGTGTAGTAGGATGATGGCAGCTTTATTAGCAGGATGTGCAGAATTTGCAGTCCCATACTTGGATGACATCGCCATTTATAGCGACACATGGCAAGAACACCTTAGACATTTAGAGCAGGTGTTTCTAATATTAGAGAAAGCGAAGTTGCATGTGCAGCCAAGCAAGTGTAAATACGCGCGTAAGAATGTGCAATACCTAGGCTACATGGTTGGTAGTGGCATGATGCGGCCGGTAGAGGCCAAAGTAAAAACTATTAAAGAGCACCCCGTACCTCAAACGAAAAAGCAAGTGCGTGCTTTTCTCGGATTAACGGGTTACTACAGGAAATTTATTCCCGATTATGCGGGTATATCAGCGCCATTAACGGACTTATTGCGAGGTCGCGAACGGCAAGGCAGGGTAACGTGGACGCCAGCATGCGAGATGGCATTCGAGAAACTGAGGAACGCTCTCTGTCACGAACCCGTCCTTCACGCGCCAGATTTTAATAAGGATTTTATAGTGCAGTGTGATGCGTCAAAAAGAGGTATTGGCATCATTTTGGCACAGTATAATGATAGAGGAGAAGAAAAACCGGTGTTATACTTAAGTCGTAAATTCACAGATTCGGAATTATTACGATGTACAACAGAACAGGAGTGCACAGCCATAATATGGGCATTGCAGAAATTAAAGTACTATTTGGATGGAAATGCAAAAATTAAAGTGGAAACAGACCACAAGCCATTAGTATGGCTAAATAATTGTTCAAGTAAGAACCCGAGATTGATGCGATGGTCATTAATGATCCAAGCATACAATTTAGAAATTATTCATAAAAGGGGTAAGGATCACGTAAATGCTGATGCCTTAAGCCGTATGTTTTACTGATACATGGAACCTGAACTGAACTGGGAATGCGGAGGGCTACACTGAACCGAATCACTTGATTGCATTGTATAAAATCAAGACAAGAGAAGAATCACTGTATATATGTAACAAATTGTTGAAAGTGTATTGTTTGTGTATTCTGTTTGTTTCATGTGTGTCTTATGTATGTGCAATTATGGGTACAAAGTGAAGCTCTGAAGACATTGTTGGTTCTGGGGGTATCAGGGAAAGTATCACATCATTTGATTGTGAATACTACGGAGGTAATTGCAGCAGACTGTATGTAATTTAAGATTGTAGAAAATTGTATATATTAGAATGAAAGGAGGTACGTGAAGTAGGTTAGTTATGTATATTAGCTAGATTTTGATAAAAAAAAAATATGTTGTAAATATAGAGTAGGTTAGAGAGATCAATAGAGTGTGAGCCCAATGGCCAGGTAAATGGTATAAATATATCCAGATCCACAAATCTAGTTGCGGGACGAATTTTTTATTGTGGTTATATTCTGCATAAAAAATTCAAAATAGGGTATGGAGAAGTATGTAACGTACTGTAGGACTACAGTTAGCAACCGCCACAAAGGGCGGCGGCAGAGGATTAGACGCCAGGGGCCAGGCAGGATGTGACACGCCGAGGTATTCTGGGAAATCCTAAGAGCTAGGGAAAGGGATGCCCAAAGTACGGGACAGCGCATTTTTGCCGCGTGCCGCGTGTCAAATTCTTGGAATCCAGGGAAATGGATGTCCAAAAATGCCTGGCAAAGCGGTCCGTGTGGGCCGTGTGCAAAACCCAGTGACGTTTCAGGTCACGTGGGTGGGGGCTATATAAGAACCAACGCAGAGCGCGGGGGTGGGGTTTGTTGAGCTGAGAGGGAACCCTCGTGCGAACGCACAAAAACTTGCGCCCAGGGCGGTGCGGAGCCGAGCCAGGCTCGTGCGGCAAACCATGTGTTGGGACGCCGTTGTGGACTATATCCACGGGTGACAAGAGGTCGCCGGAGCTGTCTGCTGTGTGCGGGAGGCTCGCTGAGGAGTGGCGCGGGCCACGAGTCAGTTATTCATTTTTAAGGATCGCTCCTGCGATCAGGAAAGTAAAGATCTACCAGAGCTGAGTAACTTAAAGTATTACTGTACACATTGTGAATAAACCTGTACATATTTATCATTGAAGCTCGTGTCTGTGATTATTGTGTATTCCCACGACGTCACAAAACATTAAAGAAAAAGAGAAACTAAAACAAATGGAGTACAGGGAGTCCAGATGTCATGACAAGGAAGCGGCAAGAGTAAGATCTGGTGAGAAGCCGGTGATCTGAGGCAGGAGGGCCCTCTTGCAGCACTAAAAGCGCCGTTGACAGAGGCTGAGCCGCTAGCCCCGGCGCGTCGACGCGACGCATCGCCTCCGAGCGCGGGTTCCGAGTGGCCAGGCACTCGGCGCCGCGTGTGACGGCGCACAAAAAAGGCGGCGCGCAGCTTGTTAGCAGGTATTTAGATGGATGCGCCGTCGGGACGCGGCGCGGGGACACACATCACCCGGGGGGCGTCGCGCCGCCCCACACGCCCTCGCCCCAGCTACCACCCCCGCCCCACTCCCGCCCGCCCCTCCCTGCCCCCACCCCGCCTCACCCCGTCCCACCCCGCCCCGCCCCAACCCCGCCTCTCCCCACCACATTTTATACCTCGCCCCTCCCCGCCCCGTCTCGCTCTCCGCCACGCCCTCGCCTAGCCCCACCTAGCCCCGCCTCGCCCCGCCTCACCCCGCCTCGCCCCGCCTCGCCCCGCCTCGCCCCGCCTCGCCCCGCCTCGCCCCGCCTCGCCCCGCCTCGCCCCGCCTCGCCCCGCCTCGCCCCGCCTCGCCCGCCTCGCCTCGCTCCGCCTCGCCCCGCCTGCCCGCCTCGCCCCGCCTCGCCCCCCTCGCCCCGCCTCCGCCTCGCCCCGCCTCGCCCGCCTCGCCCCGCCTCGCCCCCTCCTTGCCTCGCCCCGCCTCGCCCGCCTCGCCCCGCCTCGCCCGCCTCGCCCCGCCTCGCCCCGCCTCGTCCCGCCTCGCCCCGCCTCGACCGCCTCTCCCCACCTCGTCCCGCCTCGCCTCGCACCGCGTTGCACTCCAGGTAGTATTTAAATTTCAATGGGTATTTCAATGGATGGTATTTAGAAAAGGGTACAAGGTAATTCAGTGGTAGGGTTAAATTTTATTTAAAAAGCAATTCCCAATTTGATACAGTGAATTTCACATGATTCACTCACGCGTTTCCTAGTTTATGGGGATTTCGCATTTGGCTTCTACCATTAGCATAACCTCTTTGTTGCATAATCCCTATTGTTCCCGTACCACGTTTTGTGTGCCGTACCTTCCCGGTAGAAGTTGATCATCCCTTTTCCTCCGCATCTTCACCCGTCTGGATCCCCGTCTCTACCTCGACACCTCGAAATCACAGTCTCGTCTTCATCCAAACTTCATCCCGACACCTGTCCGACATGGGCCCGACACTAGTTCGACATTCGCTCGACAACTCCCGCAACCATCCCCACACCACCCCGACACCGTCCCGACACCACCCCGACACCGTCCCGACGCCGTCCCGACACTGTCCCGACACCGTCCCGACACCGTCCCGACACCACCCGGACACCGTCCCGACACCGTCCCGACACCGTCCCGACACCGTCCCGACACCACCCCGACACCGTCCCGACACCACCCCGACACCGTCCCGACACCGTCCCGACACCGTCCCGACACCACCCCGACACCGTCCCGACACCGTCCCGACACCGTCCCGACATCGTCCCGACACCGTCCCGACACCGTCCCGACACCGTCCCGACACCGTCCCGACACCGTCCCGACACCACCCCGACACCGTCCCGACAGCACTTCGACACCGCCCGACACCTCATCCCACAGGTCCACTCAGGTCTGAGTCTCCGGCTTCGAAAGATGCAGACTGGCGCTGATTTACACTTTCCCTCACCGCCACACCGTCCAGAACCAGCATCACGGGCTGCGAGAGCGGCGGCGTCCGGCGGAGTCGGGATTTCCGAAAGCGGCCGACAGAAGACAGGCGCGAAGCACTCGACTGCCTTGCGCCTCCCGAAGCCTCCACTTGTCTTCTTCCGAGCTGCGCGAACGCGCGGTCGTGGAAGAGCTGCGTAATTTGCCTTTTTAAGGAGCGAAACGCGAGTATGACGCCAGGCCAAAATGGAAGTCAAATCCATTGTGGGAGGGAATAAGAGCGCCAATAATCAGTCGCAATCAAAGGCGTCTGCGCTGCTTACGTTGACTGGACAAAAACTACCGAAAGAAAGGCTTTTGATTTCAGTCTCATTTGCAAGTAATCTTTGGGCGGAAAAAGAATTTTACCTATTCCATGATTATTCATTGTACGGTTCCGAATTCAACCAGAAATGGATATCCATCGAACGAATCAAAACGTTTTGGATCACAACGCATCACACGTCATTGCGTTAATTCAAATAGCATTGCATTTTGCCGTTTCGCATTGCATTGAGTCAGGCTATTTCATTGAGTCGGATCGGTTCATATCAGATCACAACATTTGAATGATATCACATGGAAAAGGACAAAGAAAGATATTGCACGGAATCATTGCTTCACTACGCATTATATGAGATCGAGCCTGGTCGACTCGGCAGGACGGGTCGGGTCGGGTCGGGTCGGGTCGGGTCGGGTCGGGTCGGGTCGGGTCGGGTCGGGTCGGGTCGGGTCGGGTCGGGTCGGGTCGGGTCGGGTCAGGTCAGGTCAGGTCAGGTCGGGTCGGTCGGTCGGAGTTGAGTCGAGTTGGGGCGACTGTCGTTGGCGCGATTGTCACCTGCAAGATTTCCGAGCGGTCGCGTCGTCGGGGTATTCCTAAAGCGGACGCTGGAGGGCTCCCCGCTGCCTTCGCGTCTGGCGAGCGCCCGACCACTTGTCTTATTCCACGCCTCGCGCGCGCACGCTCGTGAAAGGGGTGTTTAATTTGCCTTCCAGGGAACGAAAAGTGAAGCCGAACGACGCGGATAACGGACGCTCCGTTAGCTTTACAGTGCAAGGCTTCTTGGAGATGTGCCCGACCCGTGTACGGCGCATTTGCTTCAGAAAACGAACAGTGTGCATGTCCCTCCCAACGATATCGAAGAATTTCAAAAATGTAGTGTCTTCACTCCATGAGAATCCAAGTTTATAATAAAAGTGTAATTAGATTAACTGAAGTAACTAAAAGCAATGGATGCGATTTTGCTCCTTGTCCATCAATCTTCAATAAACAGATCTGGATAGTGCAATAATTCAGAGCCACGCAATCCAATACCATCTAAAAAATTTGGGTGTCAGTTTCTTGTGTGTGAGTGTGTATCAAGCGGCCTCCTGACATCTTAACAGAAAATGTGGAAAGTTCATATTTCGAATATGGATATAACATGAACGTCACTTTAGAAAGGTCAGATCTTCGGTTTCTTTTGGATAGAAACCTGAGATGATCAAACGAATATATTTCTTCTCGTCGACTTCTTGACTACTACTTGTCTTTTGTTGCCATATTTGCTTCTGCAATCATCTTTATTATTCAACAACTACGAGGTAGTTTGAGTTTCTCTATTAGTTTTCACATTTGTTATTTTTTACTCAGGTCGTAACTTTCCTACTGTTTTCTTCTTTCACTCTCTTGCCATTCTGTTGATATCTCTATTCTTTGTCCATCCACCGGGTACCTCTGTAGCGTGTGAGATTCATCTGTCCAACTTCCTCTTCACAGAGGAGGTTTAAAGAGGCAACTCTTTCAGCACAATAAAAAGGAAGTTAAAAGCACTGAAGATGAATTTTCTCAGAAGAGCTTCAGAGATATTAAGAAAGCACACAATTAAGACACAATATTTAAGGGGGGTATCAAATAATGACGTGAGAATACATTGCTGTACCTACTTTATGTCTAAATCTGTCTCGTTTCTATATTCCTGCAGCTTATCTGAGACCAATCAACATCTAAGGGGTCTCAAGTTTCTATTTACTGCTCTGAAAGCCATAACAATTGTAAAGTAAATTAAGTGAAACCTTCAATCATTGCATATACAATAAGTTTTATACGTATATGACACTTTGGATTGACTGAGTGACATTGCCTGCTAGCTACCGGTGTCCCCCTACCTGGGCCCAGATTAATTCCCGTGCTTGAGGGCAAGAGACACATGTGGCGAAAATCACGTATTTCCTTCACCGTAACTAGCAAACTCCGCCTACTTCAGATTTTTCTCGTCACACAGCTACAAAACTGAGACGATTTCAAAGGAAAGCTACAACCCAATTTTAGCCTGGACCGGGAATCGAACCCGAGATTCCACCACGGGAAGCTAGTACGCGACTCTTGAGCCACCTTGGGACTAATTTTTTTTAACATTTGTTAAAACAAATAATTAATTAATTTACGCTAACAAATAATTTGAGCCGACCTGGATGGCCGAGGTGGCTAAGAGCGAGTACAGGCTCAGCGCTTCGGTCCGAAGGGTCGCGGGTTCTAGCCCCGCTTTGGGCATAGTTGGTTGTCCCTTGACTTTGTATGTGTTGTCGCGGAGGGCCTCGCGTTCTGCTGACCCCAGATCAGAGGAGCCCGCAAGTGTGTTGGTCTAGTGTATGGTCAAATATGCGTCCCATCGGGACGTAAAGGGTAACTGGCTATTGGCTGGATAAAAGCCCTAACAAAAAAAAAAAAATAATTTGGCCCTCGTAATGCATCGGAGCCTCTTTTCTTCAAAGAAACTTCCCTAAAGTTCCTCGAAGCCGCGCCGGCGGTCCGTCTGACTCCGAGGACTCGCGCTGCGGTCGCGATGACCGCGGATAAGGAGTCGCCAGTTCCCGGAACGGCACCGCGCGGCGCGGAGCGGGGCCAGGGACGGGGCGGGGAGCACAGCACGGCGGCGGCGACGGCGGCGGCGTCCGCGCATACAGATGGCCTGGCCTAATGCGCGCTTTATATGCGATTGGGCGGGCGCGCGACCCAACCCGCCCCGCCCCACCCCGCCCCGCCATTTACAAGCGGCCGGAGCGGAGAGGTCGCCAGCGGGGAATGGGAGTCGTCGTTGCGGTGAAGGGGTCTTTCCGTAAGAGAGGGAGGTACTGCTGCAAACGCGATTCAAGTCGTGGTAGCAAAAAATTAAATCAGTTTTTGGAAAGTCAGAAAGGATTTTTATGTTATTATTGACATCACATATTTAAGATCTAAAATGTCATATTTTAGGCGTCTAAAATAGTATCTTATGGCTGTATATCTTCTTGAGTAAGATAGTATAAATTGATATGAAAATAACTCACTAACATACATTTTACTTTACTTCAAACATACATTTTTTTAAATGTGAGTTTAAGATATTAAAAGAAACAAAAAATGTGAATGCTGAAACAACGACTTAATTTTTAAAATTCTCGCAATGAATAGTGTTTCTTGTGACTAGTCGATAATTTTATATTGAACTATTAGGCAAATGATTGTCTCATCTTTTGATGCAGAGCGCAGTCAGAGTAATTCATAAATTACTATATGAAGATTCAACGTTAGTGATACCTTCAACCCGGGAACGCTTTGGAGTCTCTTTTCCTCGCTTTCAATTTCACCGAACCGGCATTTTTAATCTTCTAGTTCTAATAGGCATTTTGATGCTCTATTAAGGAAATAGGCATTTTTAGACGCTGTAAATGTGCTTTTCGGGTGTCTTAAAATCATGATACCTGTTCATACGCTAGCCGAACGCGAGACTTAGTCTCTAAATGTCTGAATGCAAAATCAAACGCGACCGCGCGTTGTCTGTTGAAAAGTGTAAAAGCGCTCGTGAGGATGCGCTAACAGCATTACGAGTCTAGGGCTATCACCGAACGAACGATTTTGAATGCGTAACTTTTAAGAATGGCATCGATTTATGACTCCAACTTGCTGGAAACTTCATTGACTATGCGAAAATATTATGCCTTTAACTCTCTCTTATGTGGGGCCACCTCGGCAAATCTAAGACATTCTTCTAAGAAATTAATTGAGAGAGTCGAAGCCAAACGATCGGGATTTGAATACAGTTGGTAAACGTATTTTCAGATTTTGAAGCCTGATACACTTTGTGGAATGAAGTGGAAGTTACCCATTGCTAAGATTGAACGGAGAAAACAAGCTTCGTGTGCTAAATCACTGAATGTGAACGCTGGGTTGAGAAATTCGTTCTCTTGAACAATTCGAAAAGTTTTTCTTATAGACGTTGCTAAAACATTTTCTTCATTGAAACTTCGAGATAAGAATTCTAGTCCCGATTTCTGTTTAGTTCGGATGATTGGAGTTCTATTGTGATGCGCAAGTCCACATGCATACAGACACACTCCATCACCCACAGGGGAACGTGTGTGCACTCACAATCGCAGTGGATCTCCAGATGAAGTACTCATAGTCATACACAAACACTCAGTACATGTACATAGTACAGACATACATCGAAATTCACCACATACGCACATACACAAAGACACCAATACATTCACTCGAATACACACCCAAGCACACATACTACCACGTACATACATGTAATGTTAAAAATTTTCAGTGCATTGGAGCGAATTCTGAACAAGAGCGAAGAAATAATATTCGTAATAGTTTAGTGAGGTTGAAAATAAGTAATACTTAGTGATATTAACTAGGTATGGAGAATATTGTACTCAAGAAGTTATGACCAGCTCGATGGGAAATGTCGTTGTGATAATGGAGTATGTTTGAAGGTTTGGACGAAATGTATTATTCATGTTTCATTTTCCCATTATCATTTATAAAGACACTTTTAAATAACTATGACACATTCACATGTTCAGACACTTTGACACGATCATATACTGACAATATACGATTGCACACATGCATACACACATTTATATACTGTATACACTACGCCGACTGTATGTAGAGCCTATACAAATTCACTACAAATTTACCAAGGTACTACACAAACACACCACACCACACCACTCCCCACACCACCCTATACCACACACCACACCATACAACACACCACACCACACACACCATACCATACAACACACCACACACCACACCATACAACACACCACACCACACATCACACCCTACCCCACCACTTTACACTACACACCACACATACAGACACACACACACACACACACACACATCATATCACATCACACCCTACCCTACCCCACCACGCCCCACCACACCACACCACACCACACCACACCACACCACACCGTACCATACCATACCACACCCCACCACACCATACCACATCCCACCACACCCCACCACACCATACCATACCACACCTCACCACACCCCAGCACACCCCACCATACCACACCACACGCCACGCGACGCCACACCACGCCACGCCACGCCACACCACGCCACGCCACACCACGCCACGCCACGCCACCCCACGCCACTCCACACCAAGCCACGCCGCGCCGCACCGCGCCTCGCCACGCCACACCTGACCACACCACATCACATCACATTACACTACACCACACCACACACAAACATTCACTCACACACATACCTATACACACGCACACACATATACACGCGTTTACTCACACATGCTCGAACACACGTATGCACACAGCGCTCGCCTGCATCCGAAGCCGTAGGCGCAGATGGTGCCCGTGCTGCCGCTCATTCCTAGATCTGCCGCGGGAGGCATTCCGGCGCGTGCGCGCGGCGGCCGGGCCGACGGCGGCGGCGGCGGCTGATTGAGACATTAGCGGAGCTCCGGCGCACGCGTTATTGGGGCCGGCGCAGCGCGGCGCGGCGCGGCGCAGCCGGCGAAAGGAGCGGAGCGCCGTCGATGTTTTGCCGCGGCAGCGTGAGCGGGGACCGAACGAGGCCTCGCCGCGCGCAGACGCTCAAGGAGCAGCACCGCGCGCCGCGAGAAAAAAAGAAGCATCGGCGGCCATTAGCACGGAGGCTGGATTCTGACTTCAGTGCTGAGTTTTTGTTTTATTTGTTGTGTCTTTGCAACACGTCTCCTGGCCCTTTTTGGACATGGAGTATATGTGGAGTAATCCTCCGTTTATCTATTTTGCCTCGTGTTGCAGTCTCCGCCTTTTATCCCTTTGGCGAAACGTCAGGGTTTCGTACTCGGATTTCATCACTGTTCGGCTGTTTTGTGTCCGCTAAAAGCCCACTAATCACTACTCTTTTTCCGACGGAATAATGCGTAATTCTGCTAAAGTAGCAAATCTTGTTTTCACTAAGATTTTAATTTGAATTTAAAATGATAATAAATTGCCACCTCTGATGAAGGTTCAGTAAAAGGCCCTAGTCGGCATCTAGAAAACAATTTTGACTATTTTTTTTCTACTTTTAATCTGTCCTCAAGATATCAAGTAATTTTTCTTCGAAGAGGCCAAGAATATATAATATTTATATAACTTTTTGCGCAGCTACTATATATATTATCTGATGAAACATTTCAATGATACATTTTAAAATGTAATATTTTATTCAGAATTTACAATTATTGTCGATTCTGTTTGTTGTAAATTACAATTTTGAAATGTGCAAAGGTCGCAATAGTAACATTCATTTGTAGATCAACTTGTTTGGTCAATATACTTGTAACATTAACCATTGTCAATTTCATTCTATATCTATGTTTCATTTTTATGATGTTCTTCTGGCTAAATATTTATTTATCTGCATTTTCATCTGGTAGTACTAACATTATTGCTGAAATTTTCGTATTTTCATCAATTTCTCCAGTAACTCTGTATATTTGCGTAAAATCTGCTATCTACCACAATTTTTTTCTTCGCAGAAACATTTAGAAATCCACTAAATCCAGTGGGCAATTTAATAAAACGGGAACACTGGTCCTGTTCTTGAATATGCTATCAGTGTTGCCAATTTCGCCTTTTTGGTAACAAATGTGTTTTGAAAATATATCTAGCCCCAATTTTTTATATTTATTGGCATATTGCTTTTCTAGAGTTTCTATCTCTCTGTAGCCAAATCGGGTGTTGTAGCTCTTTTTGATGTGTACATTTAACTTAAATCCCTTCCTCGTCGCATGATATCGAAATTGCGGAATAACACAATTTTTTCCTATTTTTAAGTCAAAATTAACATTGCTGTGCAGAGTTTTTGTATTTTTCTAGTTTTTCTGAGTGTCTAACAAATCCATAGGCACGTTTCATATAGCCTGACAATGATTAGTTTTCTGTTTTAATTTATTCGTGTATTGGAAATTAGTAATATAGATAGGTGCAGAGTTACATGTTAAATTTGAAAGGTGAGAATAGAATTATTTTTGTGGATTCTTGGCCGTCCGGGATGAGCCGCATCTCAGACGATGGAGCTGACGTTTCGGCCATCTTGTTGTGACCTTCTTCAGAGCTATACTGCTGAGCAGTACAGCTATCAGCAGTATAGCTCTGAAGAAGGCTACAACAATATGGCCGAAACGTCAGCACAATCGACTGAGATGCGGCCTTCTTCAGACCTATACCGCCGAGCAGTACAGCTATCAGCAGTATATGTCTGAAGAAGGCCACAACAAGATTTTCGAAACGTCAGCACCATCCACTGAGATGCGGCTCATCCCGGATAGCCAAGAATCCAATGACTCCACCCGCGGAAGCCTACGAAACCAGAATTCTTTTTGTTGTTGAATTCCCAGCCTTGCCCGCCAAGTGACCAGTGGAACGCTCCCGGATCCGCGTTCCCTGGGAGGCGGAGGGTGGGAGGGGGGCGATGTCCATTCAGTGGGTTAACTGCGCACGCGCGTTACCTCCTGACGGCCGCTTTCCAGCGCATTCTCGCCCAGCAATAAAGGCGAAGACGTGCTCAGCCGCGCGCCAAAACGCGCTACCCGGCCTGTTAGACCTGCGATGAAAACTCATCAGCGACTGGGATGGGCAGATGCGTGTCTACTCAGGTGTAATTGGAGCTCGGGTTGGGTATGCGTGGTCTAAGGGAGTGGACGGATCGGAAACTGATCGTGTCTACACCAGATCGGGGACGGTTCGGAGTCGGGGGTGTTATCGATTCGGGTTCGAAATCGAGTCGTGGTCGATATCGAGTCGGGGTCGATATCAGGTCGGGTTCAAAATCGGGTCGTGGTCGATATCGAGTCGCGGTCGATATCAGGTCGGAGTCGAAATCTGGCCGAAATCGGATGTCGCGAGTCGATTCTTGTGGGATTGGGTCGGGTGAGGTCGGCTTGGATCGGACCCAGATAACGGCATTGCATGAATATTGTATGAAATTCACCGAATGAATTGGCATTGTATTTGGATAGCTCGAGGAATCTCGGGCAAACTGTAGCCGAAGCCTGGCCGACTGCACGATTCAACTTGGGTGGTCGATCGACTGTTGTTCGTGGTAAGCATATCTGATTACGCTCATGAAAGTATGTAGGTAATTGAGGTCATGAACTAGAAAAATTTATGTGTTAGCGAGTAAACTAAATGAACGCCAAAGTCGACATACGTTTGTCACAAGCTCAATGCAGTACCGATTTTAAATCCTCTAGTGCCGGATAATCTCAAAAATTTTACCAAAGAGAAACCAAAAGTATTCATGACCTAATTTTTATCTTACAATTTGCGTAAAGGCAAGGTTAGAAATGGTGAGCCGAAAGAACCTTTCAGAAATGGTTCTTCAAAGTTGGGATTTTCATTAAAACGAAGTTCACTCATTTGTGAAAGAACGTTGTAGATTATATTCTGCAGTAAGCAGTATAGTACTAAGAATTGAAAGGGCGCTTCTATCAATATTTATTGATAAGCAAATTCAGAATTTTACACGAGAACTTCCTGATTTCGTCCGTCTCAGTCTCAGTACAGCTTCACTTACATGTAAGCTGTGTCCATTGAACACACCTCAATTCCACATACTCACCACGTAAAATACAAAAAATATCCGTTGCGCTCGCTAAAGATAACATACAGTATGTAAGGGTACACCCAAAATTATCTAAGAGATAATTAGTAAGTTGACGGTTTCTGAACTTATTTTCCCACCTTGCTTAGGGACTTTCCAATAGTCTGCCTTCAAATGAATGAACTATCCAACTAAACAAAATTAGCTACAAAATAAAAGATGAGTCGAGCAGGATTGCAAGTCAGAAGCCATCGGATTGCTGCCAGAAGAGTTTACCAATACCATTGGTACTGCCATTGGGAGAAGGAGAAACACTGCTGTTTATCACTATCGTTTTCCACAGCAGTTAATTTCTCGAATCACTTGCGGACTACGTCCAACTCAATCCCACTCACTATGTAAAAAAACAAAAATATTCCAAGCACTAGCAAAGGATAAATGTCGGAGAGTATGTTAAGGTTGGAATCGGGCGGAGGTCGAGTCGTTTACGAGCGGGACGTTCGTGTGCGCGCCATTGCACGCGGCGTGCAGCGGCGGTGGAGGGGCGGGGCCGTGCGGTCGCGAGGTAATTCGGTGCCTGCCACTCAGGTCACGAACCGAGGACCACTGGCGCCGCAGGCGGAAGCACTTGGCCACTGCCTCTCCGCGCGGCAACGACGGGGCGCGGCCATTCGGAGCAGGGTTTGAAACGTGGAGGCAAGGGAAATAAGAGAGGGGATCGCCCGACTGCATCCCGTGATCAGTTTTTCCTCACCCACGCTTCCCAGCAAATTCTCTTTCTCTTTTCGTTACCTGAGAAGGTACAGACCGACTCCATTCCGTTTCGTTCATCCGGTAGTTCCGAAGGAGTACAAATTTTCGTGTGGTTCCATTCATAAGTAGCACATATGAATTCTGCACATGTTCAGAGCAATCCTCGAACACAGGTGAACAGAATCTTCGGAACCGAATACGTTTTTTATCAACTGTTTATTCACAATTTGTTCTTTACATGAACATTCGGTGAATTATTTAGAAATAAAAATAACTTGAGTGAAGAGTTGTCCTTCTCAGATAAAAGTTGAATTTTTTAAAAACTTAATCCAGCTATTACATTTTTTCAATGACCATTGCAATTACATTGTCATCTTTTTACTATTTTATTTATATCTATGGCTGAGATCTAAAGGGTGGTGTCGTTCGGAATACATTAAGCAGGGTACGAAGATGCTCCTGTTAGGTGATTTCATGTTTTGTTTCCACAAACTTTTAAGCGGTCGTTTTCAACGCTGGCAGTGCTCTAAAAGCACATCGAAAACAGACAGAAGTGGATCAATAATAATGGATCAATAAAATAATAATAATAACAATAATAATAATAATAATAATAATAATAATAATAACAGTGGAATATGAAAAGAGTCAACATTATCCCGATAATTGTTTCAAGCACTGGAGTCATCCCTAGGAGTCTGATTTGGGGCTTTAAGCAACTGGATTTGAATGAAGACCTGTACAAACCCATGCAGAAGGCAAGCACTGGAGTCATCCCTAGGAGTCTGATTTGGGGCTTTAAGCAACTGGATTTGAATGAAGACCTGTACAAACCCATGCAGAAGGCAATTGTTATTTCAACAACAAGGATAGTGCGGAAATTCATGGGAAACAAATGTATTATAAATTCTTTTTAAAAAATAGATGTATTGTGCTTTGATTCTGTATATCTGTGCAATTCATTCAAATGTGCCAATAAGATGAGAAAATAATAATAATAATAATAATAATAATAATAATAATAATAATAATAATGACATTGAAGTAAACGTAGAAATCAATCCAGGAGGAAAACCGAACGGGAAACATTATATTCCTTTTTGGGGAGGTAGGTAAACGGCTTAGGAAAAGTTGACCGCGGGATGCAGTCGGTACACGCCGAAAGAGTGGACTCCAACATCAACACATAATAAATTCACCGTGGGAAACGAAACTGTCCTTAACACTTACTAAAAAATTGTATTCAGCCAATCATCAAATCCGATCAAATATATAATCGTAAACTAAGCTAGGATGTTACACAGTAAATAAAAAAATGTAATTTATGAATTATATTCTCCGTGAAAAAGTTAGAGTGAAACAAATGGGTGTTTTTGAACTTCTGCCAACAAATTCAACCAATAAAATAAAAATATATTCAAATACTATTAACAAATTAAAATTACAAAATTAATTGTGAAATAGCGCGAAATGTTAGTGAAAGACAATGCTAGATAATGTTTAGAGTAAAAAATTATAATAATGAATGTAACGGCAAAGAGTTATAATGTCCCTAAAACTGATAGAAGGTAGAAATTAAGTTAATTTTACAGTGTAATGTAAATGTAATCTGATAGAGAGTAGAAATCATGCTATTGTTGTTGTACAAAACCCTCTTAAGGGCTGGCTCTCCTGAAGAGAGGACCAGAGAACCTCAGCGTTAACCCATGCCCTTTAGGGATCAAGACGGCTTACATCAATCAACGCAAACTGCGACCTTTAATCACATGTATGCGTGCGTATGGCGGTGTCTATATGTTTTAGTTATTATACTTCTCCGTTATGTTTTTCTTGACAGCAAACCATTTAGAGGGGCTTCAATCAGCGAACACTGGTCTCTTTTTCGCGATAAAGACATTATTTTTTTAACTTCTGAGCTAATAACTGGTTAATGCACACAAGTTGTTTTTTTATTACAGAGTTAAACATGTTTCTAAAAGTATTATTGAACTATTTTATTTTATGGACTTTTGGTAGGATTGATAGTATTGGTAGTGGGCTTTAGCAGGAAATCTTGCTATTCACCTACATTCAAAAATGTAATGCATAACATATAATTAATGATATGTAACTACAAATAAAATTGGATTTTTTGTAAAGGGACATGCATTTTGAACAATTGCGTTTATATACTCACTAATATTTGCATTTAAAAACACCCAACTTCTGAACTTAAAATACCTGCTTCGCTACCACCTTACACTCAGTAGGTCTCAACACAACTAAACGACGAAATGAAGAAATGACGATACATCCGCGATAATTCAGTTAATTTTACGATTTTATTAAAATTTACGGTTTATACTATAAAGCGCTTAATAATAGCAAGAGATAACACACCCACGGTCGATTACTTTCCATTTATAGAAAAAATCACATCTTTTTTTCTACACAAAAAAATTTAGTATTTTAGGGGTAGATACAGAATAATTTATGAAATGTCTATCCTTCTCTTGCTTGAAGCTAAAAAATACAGCCATGAAGCACATATCTCTAAAGTAAAACCTTGCATGTTATGATTTAAATTATATTTTAAATTAGAGACCACTCATTTGGAGGAAGATATATTTTTTTTCTTTCAAGATATAAAAGCTAAAAGTTTGTGCATTAAAAAATGCATCGATAAACCTTAAAATCATAATATTTTTGAACGCCATTTAATATTGTACAAAATAATCTCTTTGAATGAAGATGTTATTTGTTACTTTTCAATTACTACTATTACTAGGAAGTAGTTAGTTCAATATATTAAAACGATTTTCAAAAATAACAAGTAAAATAAATTACTTGTTAAGCTTTTCAAGATTACGAGTATATCTTTGTTTTCTTCAGTTATGGGTTATCAGTTGTATACATTTTACATAATATTTCATGAATTTTAAATAATGATAAAAATAGCTAAGTGGCACTACTTTATTACTTTCTCTCCGTATCACTACTTTATTACTTTCTCTAAAAATACGAGATACTCGAAGAATAAATCTTTCGTGAAGGATAAATCATTAGGAGACCGACTTATTTGAGAACTTTCCATTACAGACTTGCTTTCCATTATAAGCGCTGCAAGATATGTTGGTAGGAAATATAAAAAAGATTGAAGTAACGGTATCATTTTACAAAACAGCTTCACATTCAAGTTGCCGATTAATGTGACCGTACTGTATGGGGTGTGTTCAAGATTTTCAGACCAACCTAACCTTTCAGGACGCATCGATTCTGCTTGCATTCCACGTCGCACATTGAATGTGCGTTACGTGCATGTTTTTCGTAGTTGACGTTCTCTCCCGGTCACAAATCATGTCGGTACAACACAGCTTTGTTATTTACCTCCCGAATAACTACGGCAAGTATTATGTATTAATCTCTCATATGAATAACATCTCTGGTAAGGAATTGACTATTTCTCTATTTATATATCACGTACTTAACCTGCGGTTGCCACATAGTACGAGTGTGTATGTGACCCTCAAGTGATTAAGTTTGTCATTTTCTATCAGTAATGTATTTCGATTCACGCATGTATAACTTGTGATTCAGTTTCATTGTGATGATGAATGGCTAATTTACAGAAGAATGTCGAATTAAGAGGGACATACACAGAACAATTGGACATTTTAAAAAGCACTACAAAGAATTTAATATTCGAGTGAAACTCCATTTCTTTCGATTCTGATGATGAGAAATTTAATCGTAAAGAACGAAGGAAGCAGTTGATTTAACGTTAAATTGTATTGAATTCAGAAAATGATTTCATTGATGAGGAAAAACGTTTCGCAGAAAAATAGACTTGAAGACTACTGATTTTATTCGTTTAATTTTCACCCTACTCACACAACGTTTCTGATGTTTGTTTTTTTCTCTAGGGGAAGGTAATATATTGAAGTGACAACTTTAGTTGTGGTTTCTATAAAATGATTTTGTGTTTTTTACAGATAGAAAGTGGTCTGGTACTTCAGCAATTAAATATATAGTAAACCTTCATGTCATAAACGCGGTCAAATTTTACTCTCACTCCACAACTCCTTATGAAGGTGAAAAATTAAAAATAAATAATAAGGAATCAAACAAGGAACAAAACAACTAGCAAGAAAGCGTTAAGTAAATTTGTTCTAACAATCAATTTTTTTTCGAATCGGTGCTAAATGAGTGAAAAAAAACACCATATTGTGACTGACGTCACATCCGATTTCTGCTGCTGTGACTGACGTCACAATATGGTGTCGTTCTTTTCCACTCAGCTCACCAAGCTCGCAAGAGGCCGGTGCACACAAAGCGGGCGAGGTCGTCGGACAACAGCACCGGTGACGGCCCGGTGGCCGAGATTGCTAAGGCAGTAGTGATATCGGACTGAAGGGTCGCGGGTTTGAGTCCCGCCTCGGGCATGGTTGTATTTGTGTTCATCCTTTTCCCCCTTATCATCATCATTTCGTTTCATCTCCATAGTTACCATAACGTTACCTCCAATAGTGGTCACAAAAGCACCGGTGCTGCGGGGTGGCTTCTTGTGTTGTTGGAATGTGGAGCACTGTTTTGTAGCATACTTCGATTTCTGCTGCTGATTCACGCGCAGTCCATTGACGATCAACATCCAACAATGAAGCAAGAAGTTGAACTGTATTGTTCTCCACGTGGGGATGTCTTTTATGGGGTTATTATTTACAGCATTTGTGGCTAATCTAAACGCTGTAACCCATCGTGCAACTGTGGACTACAGCAATGCTGCATCCCCGCATGTTCACGCAGTCCCTGTTTTGTGTACTTCGGTCTCGTGCCACTTCAATTTTGAGCCACGAATGTGTTCTACCTTTGTAAACATGACGTTAGGGCGCTTGCACTGTTGCTTTGAAGATCAACGATTTACACACTACAGAAAACTGATACAGTACTGTTACTGCTCGCTGCACACACTCGTCTAACAGCCGTTTCTTTCACGCCGACTCACCGGATTTAAGTTACACTGGTATTCTCATTACTTTTATCCAGCCTATGTATAAACGATGAAAGAGCAAATATATACCTAAATACATAGTGCGAAAAGATTACGATGAAATCCATTGTTGCGCCTCTCATTGGAATGCGAGTGTTACAATTGTTTCTGTGCACGGGTTTTGATTGTTCACAGCATGTTTTGCTCTTTATTGATTGATTGATTTTTTCGTGTTTCCGGGCACGACAACTGCTTTGGTCATTAGTCCCGTTTGTGTTGTGGATGTTTTTCGCTGAAGATGGCGGTGATCTTCCCCCGCTGGATGGTTAGATCCGGCGCCGACCTACCGTCGGCTAGTGGGGTTTCCCCCTAACCAGGACTCTCCCACCAGCGGGGCACCGCCGCAGCCGGGACAACCTCTAAGCTCCCGACCGATCTCCCAAAATATGTGGTGGTGTAATGCATGTTAGTGTAAATGTGTGTGTAAAGGGAGAGGATAGGACAAGGAAGAGGAAGGACAGATCGCGCGCGGTCCGTGGCCCGTTTGATAGGGTATTGCTCCGGCATTCGCCTGGTGTTGATCAGAGAAACCACGAAAAACTACCGACCAGAGCAGCCGGCCGCTATAATTCTCCTCCAGATAGCGACTGAATTCGACCTAGCTGAAAAGCTAGTGTCGAAAATCGTTCCGCCGTCAGGACTCGAACCTAGGACCTCCCGGTCAGAGGCGCTGCAGTGATACACTGAACTACCGCTCCCGGTTAATCATTACTTTTATCCAGCCTATGTATAAACGATGAAATTGAACGATCCCATTGGTATTCGAGAGTTACAATTGTTTCTGTGCACGGGTTTTTATTGTTCACAGCATCTTTCGCTCAAGTGAGCGACGTGCCGGATACCGTACCCCACCTCTCCACAACCCCAACTCCTCGCCACCACCACCTCCCCACCCGGGCCCCCCGCTGTTCCGACCCGCGCGTACACCCGTCCTCGCCCTATTAGGCCCCACGACAACTATATCCCCCGCGCTAAATGACCAAAAAACGACGACGGAGTACGGCATCGGCGGCGGCGGCGGTGGGACCCCGACGAGGCGGCCAAGGAATGCGAGGGTGGGGTGGGGGGAACGGGGAGGGGGCGGAGCTGGTCGGGGCGGACGCATCCGTTGTCACGAGATGTTATCCCGCACCGTCAACGATGTAACCGATCCCTCCGGTCGTTTAATATATCGTTACGGAGCGACCGCGGGTCGCTTCGCCGCTTATACCGAACAATCAAAACACTTAACAAATGAACATCGTGATGCGAGACGAAGCAAAAGAAAACGTCATTGTCATGGTGTGGCAGGCGGTAGGTGCGGGCCCGGGCGCGACGGGCAGGACGGCGGAGGGGAAAGGAAGAGATTGGGGAGAATTAATTACTCTCGCGAGTCAAAAGCGGGGAATTTCTAATCTTTACATCTGGAATACTCAATTAGCGGCCCCGGGTCGTCACGCGCCGATGGCCGCGGTCGCGCGCGCCCCCCTTGTCTCCCCCTCTGCCCTCCCCTTGGGCCCCCACCCCCCGCTTGTCACCCCCGCCGCGCCACGCCGCACCGTGCTGGGACGGGACGGCGGGAATCGCGGTTCCGTGGGGAGGCACCCTGAGCGCCAGCACGCCCTGGCGGGGCATTTGGGAACGAAGAAAATAAAGTTGAGAATCGCTCACTGCGGATCACGCCCCATAACGACAATTTGACGTTTTCAGCATAGTACAAAAGTATGGACTAGGCCAGCTTGTTCTTATATCATTGACTTCCCCATCTAGCTAGACTTGTATGTAGATTAACTTAAAAGCGATGTCAAGGTGGGGGAAAGAGGATAGAGGCGACGCCAAGGTGCTTCTGACCCTCACCCAGCTCAGCTGCCGCTAGCATGCCACTTGAATTTTGTGCCTGCAAAATAAACAATTATATATATATATATATATATATATATATATATATATATATATATATATATATATATATATATATATATAGTACAAAGTGTGCTTCAGGGTAGCTTTGCGCACTTCCCGCAGTTGTATGGAATAAACACTTCTTTCACAAAACGTTAAAAATAATGTAATTAAATTTGATGCCAGAAAAATATGTATACATTATCAATATTTAAACGCTCAATGGTTTCAACACTAATAATTGGATAAATATGTTACGGGTGTGTGAATCTAGCTAATTACCGAATTAGTCGATTAATATTCACATCATCCAAAGTAAGGCTGTCTGTCGTATGTTGTAGATTTACTGCGTGTAAAAGATCCTTACTCCTCAACGAAGCCTCTGAGTTAAATTCAAAATTGCCTGTTTCAGCGCCGGAGAAATACCTTTTTTCTCCACTAGAGGTGAAGGCAGTGGCGGCTCGTGCTTAGGTTGCACGGTTGTACAACCCCAGAAAATGAAAAGGATCTCATAATATCTTAGGGATATTCATTTTCCTTTTAAAACATTCATTCTTCACGATATTGCAGCAATATCGAAGTAAATGAAATCATTTTGAAACCAAAGAGCGTCCAACTGGCACTCTCTCCGGTGTCTGTTGACATGCCAGGAATTGCGCCACGCTCTTGGCTCTTCGCTGTGTGAACGGATTTACAATTTTACTCTTTGGCCCTTCGATTTAACACGGGGAACATATGGCCTTTTGGTTGAGCAACGAGCCAAATTGCGCTATCACGCTGCACGGCGATGGAGGGAATCTCAAGGGATTACCCACATTCTGTCTTCGTCTAACTCACTGCAACGCAATTTTATGATTCTTGCTTGTTATTGAAAGTACACAAGTTCAGACAGGGAGCGGTAGCTCAGTGCATCAACTGATGTCACTGCAGCGCCTCTGACCGGGAGGTCATAGGTTCCCACTCCCCACGGCGGCAGGATTTTCGACACTAGCTTTCCAGCTAGGTCGAATTCAGTCGCTGTCTGGAGGAGAATTCTAGCGGCCGGCTCCTCTGATCGGTAGTTTTCCGTGGTTTCTCCGAACAACACCAGGCGTATGCCGGAGCAGTACCCTAACAAACGGGCCACGGACCGCGCGCGATCTATCCTTCCTCTTCCTTGTGCTATCCTCTCCTCTTACACACACACACACACACACACACACTTACACTAACATGCACTACACTACCACATATTCCGGGAGACCGGTTGGGAGCTTGGAGCTTGTCCCGACTGGGGCGGTGCCCCGCTGGTGGGAGAGTCCTGGTTAGGGGGAAACCTCGCTAGTCGACGGTAGGTCGGCGCCGGATCTCGCTACCCAGAAGGGGAAAATCACTATCTCCCAAGAAAAAACATGCACTATACTAATGGGAATAATGGCCAAAGCAGTTGACGCGCCCGGAAACACGATAAAATCAATCAATCAACCAAAACTCAACGTCGTTTCTGACGATCCGACGGAGTTAAAGTAGATTTCAACATATGAAACGTCCAAAAAGGCTTATTTAAATTATGTTGTAAGAAATATAGTACCTGTCAACTGGATGTGAAGGGTTTACGATCCATTTCCGAGAGAAGATGATAACGTGTGTCGCGGGTTGCATGTTCACATGCTATTGCCACCATCGACCAGTTTTGTCTTAAATTTGTTCGAAGCATCCCTCAAAGCTGATTCCAGTAGTTGCACGCTTGGGACTTTTGTGTCAACGGTGCTTTATAAACTGTACAAAACCATGATATTTTCTTAGAAATTTACATAGAAGGGGATATATCAACAAAATTCACAATTTGAGAACATTTGTTAAGAATGTGTAATACTAACAATCCTCCATTTATATCAATGCTCAAAATTCATACGGTCAAACTGAGTATCCCGTGTAAATATCTACTCGTGAAAATATGAGTACTGTTACTGTTGCGTGTCCCCGGAGCTTAGCCACTTCAGCGCTAAGCTCGAGTCCTGCTACCGCTGAAACTAACACACTAACAAGTGGAAGCCACTTTCTCTCACCCGTTTGAATGCTGCTGGCTGAATCTAGGCTTCGCGTTGAATGGTTAACGCAATGATTTGTGGGCAGACGTCGTAGAACCTTACGCAAAATGTTGCTCATGTCAATCCAGTTTCCATTAAAGACGTTTTTGTCAGATGCATGTGAACTTTAGCCAATAATTGTCTAAAATCTCAGTGACTCGAACCATTTTTTTCTATTCCTCTATCTCTCGAATATATGAGACCACCCATTCTGACCATTCCTGTAAATACGCAATTATCACATTTTGGCAAGGATACTGTAAACGGAGTATAAGGTTGTAAGGAAAGTGATGAAATGCTGCAGAAAATCGGTGAAGAGATTATGTTGCTCTTTCCGTATTGTGACTTCCCATGTGAATGCCCCGAAATACCGCGCAATTTTGGCCAATGCGCTAAAATTTTTTAGACAGATCTTGAAAACCAAACAAAAAAACAATTTTCTGCCAAGAATTTAACTGAGGCAAAGGCGTTATCATTTATTGACTTTTTGAACTTATTTTGCTAATTTAACTTTGCATTATGTTTAGCTTTTAGTAATGTTATCAATTATTCAATATAAAAATAAGGTAATGTACAGGTTTTCAGAAATGCGTGAAGTTTCTGCATAATTATGCTTAAAATGTAGGAATTTTTAATGAAATACTTTTTTCAAAAACGGCTCTAATTTTTTTATTTTAATTTTCTCTTCCAATATATTAAAGAATTGTAAAAAAAGGGGGCAGGTTTCATTTCATTGAACTTTCTGAATTTTTGAAAATGGCCAAAATTGTGAAATAATTATTTGCGAGATAGTGAGAATATAAAATTGCCAGGTAGTTTGTGCTGTAATTTTTCGCTAGTTGTAGATTGTATCATGAGAAAAATAACTCTTGTCCCGTGAAGGACCCGAAAACCAGTTTTGTGCAGGGCACATCGTTTCGGAGTTATCATCGAAGGTAACGTGCGTTTGTTAGTTGCGTGAGCGCCCGATGTTTTCCTTATACCACAATCTGCGACACAATTTTTATTGCTCTTAGATCTATTTTATTTTTTGCAGATACGTTACAGTTTGTTATTGCCTTCGATGCGGAACACTATATACCCTGCATAAATTACCTGGATCGAAAGGATCCTGGTTACCAGGGCAATACGAAAACACTTGAATGATGCCACATGTTCCTTTACGGAGGGATTTATGAGAGGAAGTTATTGGGGAAATATTAAAAGAGAAACCGAGTCAAATTAACATCTACTTAATTAGTAAATAAGTAAATCTGAATCAATAAAATTAGGTGAGAAATAAAATTATATATGTACAATGGGCGTTAACTAGTTCTAATAAACACTGGCGATAAAAGGACTTCGGGCCAAAGATCCTCACTGCTCAATAATTATAACGCCCATGATGCACAAATAACTATTACGCATCATTCATAAATAAATCCATAACCAGCTGTATCGCACTTACGGGGTTTTGTGTCGTGTACTACGAGGGCTGAGATGGATAGGTCGGATGGCATCTTATACTTGTTGTTTGACATGTCCTACACAATAATAATGAAATGCATTGATTTTAAAAGCACATTGACGTTTGAATACCATTGAACCACAATCACTTCTTAATCAACAAGGGCTCAGTAGTAGAGGGTGGCTACTGTGCCCCTCAATTTCCGCCAATGGCGCTCGCAGCCGCTGTATAGCGCGCGGGAGGCAATCAGCAGCGCCGCCAGGAGATCGCAAACCAATTTGTCTTGGACTTGGTGGCGGCGCCGCTCTAGCGCAATCATCCGCCCAAATACGCGGGCGGCCGCCGCGGAGGCCCATGGCGAGCAAATTCGATGGCGGGAGCGATGGCGGGCAAGGGGGCGATGGCGGGAGCGATGGCGGGGGCGATGCTGAGGGCGATGGCGGCGGCGATGGCGAGGGCGCGGGCGATGGCGAGGGCGAGGGCGGGCGAGGGCGAGGGCGAGGGCGAGGGCGAGGGCGAGGGCGAGGGCGAGGGCGAGGGCGAGGGCGAGGGCGAGGGCGAGGGCGAGGGCGAGGGCGAGGGCGATGGCGCGGGCGATGGCGGCGGCGATGGCGGGGGCGATGGCGGGGGCGAGGGCGATAGCAGGGGTGTTGGCGGGGACGATGGCGGTGGCGGGGGCGAGGGGGCGTGGTATTTGCGTGCATTGGAATGACAATCCGGTGGGGACAGGACGGCGATGGAAGATCAGTGGTGAGCAGGTGCTTTGAAGGGTGATGCGGGAGGCAGCTGATGGTATTTAATCGGCGTCGTTGACGGGCTGAGGCGAAAATGAATAGAAATGAAATGGTAATAAAACAGAAAGGCAATACCAAAAGGACGAGGTCATCGGACGGTAGTTACAGGAAGGTAACTACAGCTCAATGGGTTGATTGATTGTTTTTTTTATGTTTCCGGGTGCGTCAACTGCTCTGGTCATTAGTCCCGTTAGTGTAGTGCATGTTTTTTCTCAGGATTGATTGACTTTTTCGTGTTTTTGGGCGCGTCAACTACTTCGGTCATTAGTCCCGTTAGTGTAGAGCATGTTACTTTTCTCGGGAGATGGCAGTGATCTTCCCCCGCTGGATGGCGAGATCCGGCGCCGACCTACCGTCGGCTAGTGCGGTTTCCCCCTAACCAGGACTCTCCCACGAACGGGGCACCGCCCCAGTCGGGACAAGCTCTAAGCTCCCGACCGGTCTCCGGGAATATGTGGTAGTGTAGTGCATGTTAGTGTAAGTGTGTGTGTGTAAGGGGAGAGGATAGGACAAGGAATGGGAAGGACAGATCGCGCGCGGTCCGTGGCCCGTTTGATAGGGTACGGCTCCGGCATTCGCCTGGAGTTGATCGGAGAAACCACGGAAAACTACCGATCAGAGCAGCCGGCCGCTAGAATTCTCCTCCAGACAGCGACTGAATTCGACCTAGCTGAAAAGCTAGTGTCGAAAATCATGCCGCCGTTAGGACTCGAACCTAGGACCTCCCGGTCAGAGGCGCTGCAGTGACATCAATTGATGCACTGAACTACCGCTCCCGGTAGCTCAATGGGGATCGGACGGTGACGAGGACACGGTAAACAGGACAATGTCGATAAGGCCGTGGCGACCGGGCGGGGTGTCAGAATATTTGGGAAGAATGGTGATAATGAGATGGCGGGGAGAGGAAGATGATCGAAAAAGAAAATGATCAACGTTGTACTCAGAATTTCCAGTTTTTGAAAGATTTTATGAATCAAAAGATGGGAAAAATATAACTTAGAGATGTAAATAACTGGAAAACATGAAGAAATGAGCTTAAAGAGATTTATTTGTATATCATCTAGTAAAAGCTGCGGGCAATATGTGCGATCGAATGTAGTTTTACAGCGTCAGGGAACTCGCGACGGAGGCTGTAGAGGCGAGTGGCGTAAGACTGTGGTGATGGAGATGGCAGCGGAGACGGGACGGCGGAGACGGGACGGCGGAGACGGGACGGCGGAGACGGGACGGCGGAGACGGGACGGCGGAGACGGGACGGCGGAGACGGGACGGCGGAGACGGGACGGCGGAGACGGGACGGCGGAGACGGGACGGCGGAGACGGGACGGCGGAGACGGGACGGCGGAGACGGGACGGCGGAGACGGGACGGCGGAGACGGGTCTGCGGAGACGGGACGGCGGAGACGGGACGGCGGAGACGGGACGGCGTAGGCGTGTCTGCAGCATGCCGGCGGTGGAGTCAGGACGCGGAATGAAAAAGTCTCGGGGCGGTGTGGGCCACGTAAGAAGCGACGAAGGGACGGCGAAGGCGTGGCAGCGCTTGGGGTGGCTGCTGGGCCGGTGGCAGACGGCGGAGGGGGGGGCGATGCAAGCAGGAGGGAGGGAGGGCGGAGCAGCGTGGGAAGCGGCGAGGGCGGGGCGGCGGGGGTGGTTGCGGGTGGGCAGTGACAGCCAAGGCGAAGGGGTGTGGGAGGGGGCAGGGGAGGGGCGGCGAGCAGCACGCGCGCGTCCCACAGGCTAACGAGGAGCCACTCCGCGTTCAAACACAATTTGCCCCCCGCGGCGCGCGCCGCCTCACAGTGGGGCCACAAAGGGGAAAAGTTGGCAAAAAGTATTTTTCTTCTCTCGTTGTATAATGTTGCCAATTGTTGGCTGCCAACAGTTCAATAATGATACTCATTACGATACGGCTTTCATTATGATGCAGGTTCTTGACCAATCACAGAGAAGTTTACAAACCAAGTATTGGCAATTAATCATTGAAAATATTTCTAGTGAATGTTTCGTTCGATTTTGTACTTCAAAATTGCATTTGATATTATATTTTGCTTGTCGATTTTGATTTATTTTATAATTAGTAATTTTTTCGTGGAATGTTATTTAAAATAAATTGGACAGTAATTTCTCTTCGATTCTATTTGAGTAACGCAGTAAATTTTCGGAATTTTTGAAAAAATCTCTCTTCATGTGACTCTTTTTCAAGAAGTAAATTTTTACTTGAAGCCATTAACATTGGTGTCACTTGTAGGTCTATTGCTTTTGTGATAATTTTTCTCTTTTCCATTGTGAAATCAGTGGGTCAGATGCAATTAACAGCCTACATTTCCTTTTTTTCTTCCAGGTTGCAATTTTTCTTCGTTTTTTTCTTTTTAGTGTGTTTAATAACATCATTCAGATCCCTCCTTGTTAATAAAGAGCTGTCAGAACCAGATTATGAAGGAAAAATGAAAAAAAATGCATATTGTAGGTAGAATCGCCAACAAAACTATATGTGCATGATCATAAACAAAGTACCTTAACGCAAAATGGAACAAACATGGGCAAACGTTGGTTAATGTTGTGATAACTAGATGAATTCCAAAATCAAGTTGAGTTAATATCATAGCCCGGAAATGCCCGGAAGGGAGTTAATAGACAATATGAAAAACCGGATTTAAAAATTTCATTCCATTGTGACACGTAAAGTTTCTACTTGAACTTACTAAATTATTATTTCAGGAATATGTTTTTTTCAAATACAAATTTAAAGTACATATCTCCAGATATAGTATTTATAGCACGTACGATTCTGCTAGTCGACAGAGCAAACATATTTGCCTCGAAAAACACACCTTGCTTCTCACTACGAGAGCGAAGAAGTGCGCTGCGAATAACTTGCGCAAGTTCAAACTTGCACTGCAACAAGTGACGTGAATTCCCCTTCCTTTCCTTATCGGGGAACGATGAAGGAGACATTTTTCTACACCTTTTATGTGAAATGGAGCTTCTGAAGCATATTTTAATTTTGGAATTTTTGCCCGCTTTCCTCTCCTCTGGCCCCACTGTGTTCCTGCTCCGTCCGACGCCTCCCGTTTTGCCTCCGCCCACGCCCACAGCGTCATCCCGATTGTTATGAAGATCGGCCGCCCAACATGTTAATTTAGGAAGGGGTTCCTACATGCTTTTCTAATGTGTTCTTACATAATGTCACATTTCATCGAATGTGTGTTCATCTTTCCATCACAATGCAAAAAACCGGAGGATACACTAGCCACTGTCAGAATTTCGTGTAGGGTCAAGAAAGTTTTCTGACTTGAATACGATGTTGTACATAAATGAAAATGAACATAAGAGTTTTTCATTGTATATATGTGTAATGGAGGTAAACGTATTCTATGCACTAATATTTCGGTCCATTTTTACTTTTAATCAATGTATTACACATCTTCCACAGATTTCTGCAGTGTGTTTTGAAGTTATTTTTTATGGAGTTTTCTTTAATTATTACAAAAGTTCCATTGAATTGATTTTTACAAGTCTTTATAAACGGACATATGAATGAAAATATAATCACGACATTGAGTAATAATTGAAAGTTTTCAGTTAAGATTTAATTATCGTGTCTTCGTCTGATATGTTGTTTTGTGTTCTCTAATCTGCTAATCATGTATCGATTAATACTACGTTTATCCTCTACTTTCATTCCCCCACATCACCTATTCAACCTTCATCCATAATTATTTACAACTCTCTTCTCCATTTTGTGTCGTGCTCTACTCCAATTTTATTATTCTATTTCTAAGTTTTTAATCGTTTATTTTATATTCTATCGTATGGGCTATCCTCGATACACGCGAAGGACGAGTTTTTACATTACATTTCAGTTAAAATTCATTGATTTTATTATTGCATCATATCTAGCATTAAATTCACAGTGACGTTAGCTGCTTTTTATTGTTGAATATTCGATAGTTCTTCCCTGGAACAATATTGTGAGCTTCTCCACGCATGCCTTTGTTCGCTGTGTTCAATTAGTATTCTCCTCTTCCCTTGTGCATTTTCTGCATGTTGCTCTCACTTGAATGCATACACGCTCCCTCTACCTCCGCCTGTCATTACCTCTTCAGCACACCCAGTTACCGCTTACAAACGCTGTCCTCGCAGCGGTAGAATTGCTTGCTCTGGTTGTGAAGTTAGCAAACACCTTGCATTGCTGTCGCTTGTCTTGGCTGACTGTTCGTGACAAACATACGTAATGAGCAATTGCCCGTGCAACTGCAGAACGGTTGTGTGATCACGACTCGCCTGCTCGCGTGACATTGGCAGAAACCCCCGTGCGGTTATTAGCTGAGGATTTTTTCTTTCGCGATCACACTATGAGGCAGGGAGGACATAATCGGTGTTGGTGGAGCAGATTCGAGAGCAACGCTGCGGTGTGCAAATCTTTGATATACTGCAGCGCTTGTCTTCAATTTCACGGGATTCGACCGAGTTTGACTGCAGAACAGAGTGGAGCTTGCGTGTCAGATGGAATGTTTGGTCAGAGGTACCTAATTCTCAAGTTGGTAAACGACGTGTCGACTCACGAAATTGACTCCGCAAACGACGAGAATTTGCAGATCTGAAGACCCAATAATTGAACTTTTACCGTAAGATGAATTTATAAAATTTTATTTACGTGGTTTTGGAATCTGCTATATTTCCTGCTTTGGACGCCTAGGATTGATCTGGAGAGAACTCTGCTCTGATTCTTACCAAGCCAGAAAGATAAAAGAAATTTATCAGCCTTCATTACACATCAGAAATTACTTCATGAAAAGTGTTACGACGAAGAAATTCTGACTCGTTTCCGAAATTGCGATAGTAAATAATTATGTGGTTTTTGAGAAGTTAAACTGCATTACGCACAAGAAACCATCATCAATGGTGTTTTTCAAATATTACGAGGAATTTGAATAACTAGAGATGGAAGATAATGGAAGTGGCATTATTCAGCATTAATACCAGTTTCAAATTAAATTTGAATGAATATTTCATATCGCAGAGAAATTATGAATGTTGAATGACAATGATGTTCCCGTTTAAAAGTTTTGTAACAATGTTGAATCTGCTGAGGATATTAATAAAGAAAATAAATACAACAAAATAGTTCAGTGATTCTTTAACAGTTTTAAACAAATAAAAAATTAGTATATCATACGTAGAGTGATTAAACACAGTCCTTGACAATACAAGTTGATGGAAAGAAGACACTACTTCGCGTTTCAGAAGTCTGTTCTCTCAGGGGACGGGAATCTTAGTTTTGGAAAAGCTTTCATCAGAGCCTTTCATCATCGTGGGTGGGGGGGAATTTGAGATTGGGTGATCAGCTCATGCGATGACCCTCAGGAAGGCAGTGGGAATTAGTCTAAAACTGAAGGATCCCACGCTGTCCGTGTTCCATTTTTTAAGATATTCCTGCGACATCTACCTACAAATCGGAAGAAATCGACAAAAGTGACAGATCAAAATGGCCAGTCTTACTGTGATGGTGTACCGGATTGTTATATCCTAGTTCGCGGGTTCAAACCGGATTGAATACATGAAGAGCGAAAAAATTCTTCGTAAGTCTTGCTTGGGGGGGGTAAATCCGGCTGTCCCATGTTGTAGATTTACTGCATGTAAAATCTCAAGCTTAAAAGAAGCCTCTGAGTTAAATTCAAAATTGCCTGTTTCATCGTCCGAGTGTTACGTTCTTTCACCGCTAGACAGTGAAAGGAGCGTAGCGACATTTACGTGGTCCGACGGAAGAGCAGGCCTGATGGCCTGAATTTCGCGAAGTAAAATAAGGCAAAATTCAATTGAATTTAAATTGACACCGGGAGCGGTAGCTCAGTGCATCAACTGATGTCACTGCAGCGCCTCTGACCGGGAGGACCTAGGTTCGAGATCAGACGGCGGCAGGATTTTCGACACTAGCTTTTCAGCTAGGTCGAATTCAGTCTCTGTCTGGAAGAGAATTCTAGCGGCCGGCTGCTCTGATCGGTAGTTTTCCGTGGTTTCTCCGATCAACTCCAGACGAATGCCGGAGCAGTACCTTACCAAACGGGCCACGGGCCGCCCGCGATCTGTCCTTCCCATTCCTTGTCCTATCCTCTCCCCTTACACACACACACTTACACTAACATGCACTACACTGTCACATATTCCGGGAGACCGGTCGGGAGCTTAGAGCTCGTGCCGGCTGGGGCGGTGCCCCGCTGGTGAGGGGGAAACCTAACTAGCGGACGGTAGGTCGGCCCCGGATCTCGCCATCCAGCGGGGAAGATCACCGCCATCTCCCGAGAAAAAACATGCACTACACTAACGGGACTTATGACCAAAGCAGTTGACGCGCCCGGAAACACGAAAAATCAATCAATCAATCAATCCCGAGAAAAACATGCACTGCACTAAAGGGACTAATGACCAAAGCAGTTGACGCACCCAGAAACACGAAAAAATCAATCAATCAATGAAACTGAGTCTCTATATCCTCCAGGCAGTGGCTTCGCCCGCCGCAATGCTGTCGCTAGTGTCGCAAATCTGTCACCTCTGGGACTGGAAACGCCTGTCGAGGAAGCTTCAACAGTCGAACGCGCCCGGTATTTACGATTATTACGGCCCCAAAACCTGGCTCGCACCAGTCTAATGGAGCGTGCAGTAAATGGTGGTAAGACAAGATGTCCGCAATAAGGAAGCGATCCGATCCGCGTGGGTGCGGAGTCGTTGCCAATGGGAATGACGGAAAAGGACCGGGGCGACGTAAAGAATTGCAGTGGGTGGCCCGCGAGGTGCATCCGAATGCAGCATTACGTGGCCTTCAGGTATGTGCTGCGGGTGCCAACGCACGAGGAGTGGGCTCGCCACGACTTGATTGCGAAAACGGTATTCGGAATACGGCCCCACTCTGGGTTTAAATGTGCGTTTGCCGCACTGGCAGCCTTCTCAAGTTCACATTCTGTTGGCGACGCTGCATTCAGTTTACAAGTTATTTTTAAGTAAAGGTTTGTATTATTTTTTCCGAGGCTGGAGACAGAAGTGTGAATAGATCTGAAAATAAAATAATCTTGTTCTTGTTTACAAAGTAGAAATGATTTTCTTTGTACGACTCACAATTAAAATATCGGTTTCAAATTCAAGGGACCGTGACATCACCCAGATGAATTGGGGAACATGAATTTTGAAGAAAATCTGCTGAACGATTTAGCCGCTAGTGTTGTTCATAGACAGACGTTTTACCGTAATTTGATTTTTCGGTATCAAGAATTTACAAAACATGGATTCTAGCTACACAACGTGTTAGAAGAATTTTTATAAATTTAGCAAATGGATTTATACACTTTTTCGTCACCAAGGTCTTGTAACACGAGTTTTTCTGCCGAAAATTCGTCGTTTTTTTTGCGCAACATTACATAACTTTCTCTCTACTTGTCTGATATTTTGGTACCAGGAGCGATATCGAATACCTTTCCGCCAAAAAGGAGCTTTGTTAAAAATGCCTTTGTTGATTGAATTGATTGATTACTTTCTGTTCCCGGGCGCGTCAACTGCTAAGATCATTAGTACCGTAAGTGTAGAACATAGTTTATCGTGGGTGATTGTCCCCCACTGGATGGAATGATCCGGCTCTTTTTTTTAGTGGGGTTTCCCACAACCAGATATCTCCCACCAAAAACGCACCGCTCCAGCCGGGACCAATTGTAAGCTTCCGACCGGTCTCTTGACATGTGTGATGGTGTAGTGCATTAGTGCGTGTGTAAGGGGAGAAGATACGAGAAGGAAGGGGAAGGAAAGATAGCGCGCAGTCCCGTTTGTTAGGATACTGCTCCGGCATTCACCTGGTGTTGGTGTTCGGAGAATCCAAGAAAAACTACCGATCAGAGCAATCGACTGCTAGAATTCTCCTCCAAACAGCGACTGAATTCGACGTAGCTATCTAGCTACAATAAAAAACTCTGTCCCAGTCGCGAATCGAAACTTACAATCTCTCGGTCAGTGGCACTCCAGCGACATCAACTGTTGCTCTGAGCAACATAAGCCAATAAGAATGTCGTGGATGTTGCGGATGTTTGTAATTGCCAGAAGTTGAGTTTGTTGAGTCTTGTAAAGTTTTAAAAAGTTTTCTCTTTGTGTGTCTAGATTCATAAGGAAGGGGAGGAATGGTGCAGGCAATTAATAGTGAATAAAGGTAAGTTATTTTTAATATATTGTTACTTACACGAAACATGATTGTAGTGCATTATTAAGAAGAATTCCAAAGATACAGTTTCGGACTTTATATTAGAATTCGAATTAAAATTAGACCTGTCTCTAAAAAAACTCCTACATTATATTCCTCAAGTTCAAAGGAAAACTTTCCTTTTTGGGGTTGTTTCGCATGTTTAATTGGAGTTTGTTAGTTATTCAGTTATCAGAGCTAAAATTGTGGACAAATTTTAACATTACTTTCACCTAAACAGAATATTCCAAATATGAATTCGGACGCTGTGTATCACTATTCTTTCCGAAAGTGCCCTGTACTAAGTCTCTCGTTGCCAGAAAGTACGTTGAAGTACGTATGAAGTATGTTTTCTTCAGTTTCTAATATCGTGAATATACTCGTGTAGAAAATATCCATTTCGGCTTTTCATTGTTCTTCTTCTGTACTCTAATTGGATAGAAAGATCGTAAAAGAATATCCTCAAAAAATGTGCAATGGCAGGACATATCTCAAGAACTTGAAGGAATGATACATTTCTGAAACGCTCACTCCAAAATAATCGTGTAGCCCATACAGCGTGATCCCGCATATTCTTCCTTTTCATAGCCGATCTATAAAGCTACCGACCGGCCTGGCGTTGGCAGCCTCCCTATCGACGGGCCGTCCATCATTCCCCAACTGCCTCGTAATGCATCCTGTCCAACCTTCGTCGCCGGCCACCGGAGGCGCCACCAGCGCACCGCTGCCGCCGCCATCTCCGTCCCGAGAGAATCTTCCACGAACCGAGCGCATTTTTCACGTTTTGAATGTTTATTTCCCTTGATAGTGGTTTTTGGGGGACTTTTCCAGCCGTGCGGCCCAGAGCCCATTTTCCCTATAAAAAAAAGAAAGGAAAAATACGAAACGTTACGGGAGGAAATAAAGGAAGGTGGGGAGGAAACGCAACTGTATCGAAGTTATCGAGCAGTCTGAGTTGATTTATGAGAGCAGTGGGGGAGTATCCATTGCCCGAAGGGCGTTGGAAGGGGATCGCACGGTGGCCCGAGTTTTGCATCGGGTGTGTGGGAAGGGCGGGGCGACCTCACGATATTGCATGTCTTTTGTACCATATGTCAGCCCCTCCGGAGGAAATATGGCGCCGCTTACTCGAGTTAACTTTCTTCTTATTCGCGTTCTGTATGCACGTCGGTTTTACCCGTACCGGTTGGCTCGGCTCGTGTTTAAATACTGTACCCAAAGGCTTTCACACACACACACACACACACACACACACACACACACACACACACACACACACACACACACACGCTCTTGCTTTTCGAAACAACTTTTACCTTCGCCAAAAATCTCTGCATCCGGAATACAGAATACAGTAGTTAAACACGAACCTTTATCCTGACGAAAAATAGGAGCTGACGAGTTTCGTTAGTTTGACCTGCGGGGTTGCGAGTACAGATGCTCGTGTTTATCCAGGCAGGAATAATTATCATGTATCCGAAACGTGACCTATCCTCTTTTAGCGTGTCTTTGCCAGGGATGGATTCAAAGTTAAATCTGAACATCCTTCTTCTTGGTTACTGCGAAAAAAGGCAATTTATTATTTGCATTTTATTAATCAATATATATTATTATTGTTATATTGTTATCGTAGTGTGGTAAAAGCGGTAAGTTATTTTTCTGTAAAGAGATTTGAAATAGTGTTAACTTTTATCTATTATATTTTGTTGAAAGAAAAGGTCCTCGCAATATTAAGCAAAATAACTTCCTATTGTTCGTTTCATGATGACTATTCTGTTTAGATTCATAAATAATGATAAATGGAATATTTTGAGATCATGCAATACTTTAAAACTCAATAGAAAGTTAAATTTTCACTGTAATATACAACAAACATTTATTTGCCTATATTTATTCTGTCGGTGTATATTTTCAAATTTCCTTTGGAACTAAACCTTAAATACAAACTAGCCGCTTTTTATTCGAACGAAACCAAAATTAGGCAGATAATTTACTTAAATCAGAGCTTTACTCAACGTTCACGTCTCTCATGTAGTGGTGCACGTACTTTGATAGCACGTACATAATCTTCTTTATTAGTATGCACTGCAACGGAAAATATAAAATTATGTAAGCGCTCATTTGATTCCAAAATAAGTGATATACTTCTTCCTTGAAAGTTATTACAATTCTGCCATGCAACCCCCGTAGGGGCAAACGTCATAACATCAACTTTCATTGCCTGTGCTTGAGCGAGTAATAAGAATTCTTAGAGCTAGTGCCTTGTTTATAGGGTATTGTGAAGCGTAGGGAGGTCTGAGGGATCTCAAGGTAATAGAGGGAAATGAAGAAAGATATCTCATTCACATGCAGACGGTAGTTCTGAATGTGTACACGAAAAACAAAGACAGCATCTTCCTTATTCCGTGGTTCATGTCAAGATCGCAAATTTATTACTCTTGTAAGATGTTTCGCTCCCCAGCACGATGCTTATCTTCATATTTACGATGCAATTCCAACAAAATCCACGGATGAATTTAGATGCTTATTCTCAATTCTACTGTCAGCTTCAGTTATTATAGCTAGTAAGAATGAAAACACATTGTTCCGCTGTTGACACTCTGTCAATAATATTTCAACCTCTCTCTGAATAATTCATACCACGACAGCAGCAGAAGAGTGTTTCTCGTCAAAATTTTGTCGCATGCATGACCCAAGGAAAAAGGATGTTCCAATACGGCGGTAAGGTTGCCAATTATAAAGTCCTTCAATTGAGTAGCTACATATACATCTGATACAAAACCAAAATTATAAATAGTGTGTTGTTCAACACTTTGTTGCTTTTACAAACACGCGGACGGAAATAAAAAAACGTATTATTTTCAAATAATCGAGTTTAAAGTAACAAAAAAATGTAAATAGAAATGACAAATAATACAGCTTATCTAAAACACTTAAAAAGTCGAGAAAAGTCAGTACATAAGGCAAAATCGTATATAAATCCATCTAAGTAAAAATCAAGCAACATACAACTTGCCACGTATCGCGAAAATACGATTTAGTATTTGCCATCCCGCTTTCTTTCATTTATTTATAAACATTAAATACAGGAGTGTGTCAATGTCTTCCTTTCTAGTTTGACCTTCTGACGTCAATGGAGTCAACACGTGATTTGAGTTCAACCTTTCAAAGATAATGTCTGTTTATTAAATACACAGAGAAATGTGTGCGGTTCTACAAGCGTTTGTCGCAAACAGAAGAGACAACGCTGTTTCTGCAAGGTTTATTTTTCCTATATCTCTGTTCAGTTTCGCCCGGCGGGGCTGTACCTGATCCTTCGGGCTTATGGAATCCATTCTCAAGTTATGAGAATTCGGTTAGAGAAAAGTGGATGTTTTTTTCGGGGGAATCTCTTCTTCCGTTCTCGGGTGGAAAGTCTGCTCGGAATCGCCTGGGCGGGGAGGCTTGATCGCTCGCATTTCTTTCCAGAAATATCGACGTGTTCTTTTCCTTCTCATCGCTGCATCCACATCCGCTTTCGTGCCGTGCTCCCGTCTTTTCTTCTGCTGGTGAAGCAACATTTGCAGAGCGTTTTGATATATTTTTTAACTCTTGAATTTCTGACTTGTTTTTTCTTCTTTTTTTTTAGAATCCATGAAATTTACAACGAATTCCTTAGAGAAAAGTTCACACAACTGAACCATGAGGTTTCATAATGTTTTTAATGTTAGAATATGTAGCTCATCAAACATGGATCATAAGGCAAGGGAGAGAATGTATCGCCTGTATTTATTTTCAAAAATTATCACGGATTTCAGAATTCAGACTCACCGCTGAATCTTCTTCTAGTCTCCATGCTTTGTTCTCATTTCTTCCCTCTTTTTAATTTTTTTTCTTCATAAGAAGAGGAACTATTGCAATCGTGCGCAAGTAATCAGCGATTTTTCGACATAAAAACTCTTATTGTCGGGCTCTTATAACTAACTAGTAGATAAATCTTGTTTCTATAGAAATTAATTCCTCTAAAGGCTGCTCCACACATTCGTTATTCGGCGAGTAGCGAGCAACCGCTTGCCGAATCCCAAGTAGTGTGAATGAGTTGCTTGCTATTTGCCGAGGGACGATCATTCGGTATTCGCCCTACCCTCTGCGTGTTGCTCATCGATGGGAGCGTACATTAGCCGAACACGTCAGCTGTTCGAGATCGGGCAAGCAGTAGCTCGCTGCTCGGCGAATGCCGCATAAGTGAAGCTGCCATAATACGTGTAGAGAGAATCCCAGAAAATTCTCTCGTGAGTATTCCGAAAATGAAATTTTGCTACATTCATTTTCGTGCGGTGTTTACGTTAAATTATAAATTCGATGCTTATCTAACTACACTATTATAACGTAAACCGTGATTATTATCTATCTTTCTGCACATTTCTCCGCTTATTAGGAATTATATTTTATTTCAGGTTTTTTACCTTAGAATAATTTATAAATAGCTGTAATCGCTATCGATCAAATACAGTGCTCGTTGTTGTATTTGTATTTAATTTTCATATAGATCTAACGGCCAACTCGGTAATCTTTATTTTCCTTTTGTCTGTTCCCCCCCCCTCTCTCTCTCTCTGTCTCTTTCTCTTTCTGTCTCTCTCTTTCTGTCTCTCTATGTCCCTCTTTGTCTTTCTCTGTCTCTCCTTCCATGTCTCTCTCTGTCTCTTTCTCTCTCTCTCTCTCTCTTTCTGTCTTATTCTGTCTCTCTCTCTTTCTCTGTCTCTCTGTCTCTGTCTCTCTCTCGCGCTCTTTCTTCCATTCCCCTCCCTCGCCTCCTTGGGCAGAAGCCCCGCACCGCCGCTTATTTCACGGGGCGTCGCAATTTGCCTGGCGGCGCCTCCTGGCGTTTTATTGGCGATTCGGCGCGCCCGCAGCCAGGCCGGCGTAAATCGCGTGCTACCCGCAGCGAAGGCGCCCGCGCGAAGGGCGGCGGGCGGCGGGCGAGGCGGGCGGCGGGCGGCGCGCAGTGGGGCCAGAGGAGAGTAGAGTTGGAAAAAAGTCCAAAATCAAAATATACTTCAGAAGCACCATTTCACATGAGAAGGGTAGCAAAATGTCTCCTTCATCGTTACCCGATCAGGAAAGGAAGGGACATTCCTTTCAGTGCAAGTTTGAAGTTGCGCAAGTGATGCGCGGCGGACTTCTTCGCTTGTGCAGTAAGAAGAGAGGTGTGTTTTTCGATGCAAATAATTTTGCTCTCTCGACTAGCAGAATCGTACATGCTATGGATACGATATCTGAAGATACGTACTCTAAATCTGTATTTCTGAAAAACATATTCCTTGAACAATAATTTAGTAATTTCAAGTAAAACTTCAAATGTCACCATGGAATGAAATTTTATAATCCGGTTTTTCATACTGTCTTTTGGTTCCCTTCCGGGTGTTTTCAGGCATATTAACTAAATCTGATTCTGGAATTCATCTAGTTCTTATAACATTAATCAAAGTTTGCTCATGTTTGCCTCATTTTGCATTAAGGTACTTTGCTTACGATGATGCACATGTAGTTTTGTTAGCCTTTCTACATTCAAGATTATTTTTTTTTATTTTTCCTTCATGATCTCGTAGTGATAGATTTTTATTAACAAGGAGGGATCTGTATGGTGTTATTAAACACACGGAAAAGAAACAAAAAAAGTGCATCCTGGAAGAAAGAAAAAAGTGCTTCTTAAGCTATTAATTGCATCTGGCGCACTGATTTCACAAACGGAATAGAGAAAAATTATCACAAAAGTATTGGACCTAGAAGTTGCACCAATGCTAATGGCTTCAAATACAAATTCCTTTTTTGAAGAAGCGTCACATGATGAACGTTCTGACTTTGAGGTTATGTAAATAAATATTTAAAGGTTAAAATATTAAATGAGTCATTATTTAATTATAAAATGTGTTTTTATCGCCAAAAGTTCCGAAAAACGCTTAAAAATATTTTTTACCCACTTTTCCCCTTTGTGGCCCCACTGTGCGGCGGGAGAGCTGCAGCGCTGCGGGGGTTGTGGGAGGCGCAGATGGTGGTGGCGATGGTGATAATGGTGATATAAGTAGGAGAGTTGTTTTTGGTCGATTGATCGATTATTGTTTTCGGGCGCATCAAATACAATGGTGTTTTATTCCCGTAAGTATAGTGCTTGTTAGATCGCGGGAGAAGGCAGTGTTTCTCCGCCGCTAGAACATGAGATGTGACGTCAACTTGCACCTTAAATTGCGGGGTTTCCTCCACCAGGTATCTCACCTGGGCGAGATAAATGTGTCACTAAGATATGAACGGTTTGTTGTTCTTCATCTTCATCGTATTATTATTATTATTATTATTATTATTATTATTATTATTATTATTGTTGTTGTTGTTGTTGTTGTTTGTGGTGGTGGTGGTGTTGGTGGTTGAGGTGGTGATGGTGGTAGAAAGTAAATGGTGGTGACAACAGAGGCCTGTAACAATGGCGAGAAACAATTGCCGGCAAGCCAGTTTTATATTTTTATGAACTAAGTTGCTATAAGTTCGTAAAATCGTAAAATTGGTCAATTTGGTTTGCCCCAATTGCCTCGATACCCTGACGCATTTCTTTGTCAGTAGCGAGGTTCCGAATTCATGATTAACATTAAACACATATTGGCACCAAAGAACATTATTTACCCACCTTTCAAATTCTTTGCCATTTGCGCACGGGGACCCTCAGGGTTCGATCTTGAGTCCTATCTTCTTTCTTTTACATGTAAAAGATATGCCCTCGTCTATTAGAAACAGAGGAACAGATCTGTTTTCTGATGACTCGAACGTTCTTTGCAAAAAAGGAAATTAAAAAATACAATCTCAGATGTTTCAAATTGGTTTCGTAATAACAAAACCATAGTTAACGAAGAAAAATTAGTTTCAATGAATATTAGCATTTGAAACCGGCAATCGCCTGCGCCATTACAAATTAACAATATGCAATTCGCCAATGTAAAGGTAACACATTTTATGGGTCATTCAAATCAGGCAAACCTCAGATGGAATATTCATAAATCTGAATTAAACACAAAATTAAGTTCATTATGTTACACATTGAATTTGTTTTTTAATTTAGTCCACCTTCGTGCAGATTGTTCCGTGTATTTTACAAATGCACATTCCCACCTGAGATATAGCATAATGTTTTGAGGAGGCTCATCCTAAAGTACTCAATCGTCTAAATTGCAGAAAGCCATTGTACGAATAACAGACAAAAATCCATTGAGCAAATACTGAGGTGACACCTTGTTTTACTTATGAACATAAATGTAGCTTCACTATGTCCGCGTTTTGTTGAGCTCTCCTTTTCCTAGTCGTGGTAGAAAGAGAGCAAAGGGAGTTGTTTACTATTTTGTAACCAATACTAACTAGTGGTGTTACAACAATATATATTTTCTGGCATTATTTCTAAAATTTTCGAAAATTGAGAGTTCAACGAAAACAAGTCATACGCCATTCTTTTAAACGTTTCTTGTTCTAACTACGAAAAAATCTGAAGAAAAAATTTGGAGTGATTTTGGAGAAAATATTTCTTAATAACTTCAATTCATCATTAACTTCAAACAAAAATTATGCGAACACTTCTCGTTTATCCAAAAAAATTTACATGACTTTCCTAGGTTTTTGGAACAAAGTCTTTGGTCTTTGAAGACAAAAATATCTATCTTGAATATTCTACTTTTGCTATGTTAAATTTTTTGCATTTTTTGTACATACATTTTGCTATAAATAGGTCTCTCATCACATTTTACCGTCTTTTGACACATACGAGGAGGAAACTGAGAGAAAATTGTTTCAAAATTGTCTCAATTTCTTGCAAAATTACGGGTAAAATACTCACATTTCCAAAACATTCTACTTGAAAATATTTAAAGATCTGTTTTTGATGTACGAATTTCATGACTTAAGAACTTCACGACTTAAAGAAAATGTATATCTTTAAGATATACATTTAGCTGATGGAAGACTCCGAAAACAGTTTTGAACTTTTGCAATTTTCGAATCAACAGGGATTTTAGACAATATACACACGCGCCATAAAAGTATGCGTCTGCTTATCTGTGAACAAAGTTTAATAAAAAAATCGATACTATTTTTGAAAGAATTTTGAAAATGTAAAGACTTCATGAAAGTCCTTCCCTTCCCGCCCAATCAAAATATCCGTTTCAAACTCAGAAGACCGTGATTCCCTCATATCGATCGAGGAATATCATTTTTTAAAGGAAATTGGCTAAACTGTTTAAGCACAGCATTGACCACAAACGTTCAGACACAGAACCGGACGGACTTAGACGTTTTGCCGACATTTGATTTTTCGGTACCAAGGACCCACAAAACATATCTAACAACGTGTGTTAAGGGAAATTATTTACAACATCTATGAACAAGAATTATACACTTTTTCTGTATCTGGGCTCAAGAGTAAGAGTTTTTCGTTCGAAAAACTGTCGCACATTTTCGCCTCAAGATTACAAGACTTTCTCTTTACTACTTACGCTGTAAGGTCAGTGAGTAAACTGTAAGGTTTTTCCCATTAAATACGAATCGTACAAATATTGATGCGCAAAATTTTTTTGTAGTGCATATTTTTTTTGTTTAAATGAATGAATGTATTCATGTTCTAATAATTTAAATTTATTAATTACAGAGGCGCATTCAGGATTTTTCTCTCGGGGAGGATAGAGGTCCAGCGAATTTAAATGTTTTCTTACAAAGCATTTTTTTATGCTGAATATATTTTAATTTGTTGATTTGCTCATACTTTTAATGTTAACAATTGATGTATGAATGATGTTTGTTAGTCTAAAATATTACTGAAAGCTATATTTTTTATATGTATCATAAGTATATGGGGAGAGGGCACCGAAACTTTGTGAAAACCCGTCCCATTGGGTGTGCAAGTCGTTTAACAAAATCATTGGAACATCAACAAAATCAAATTCGACTGGCTCCGGTGTTCTCCTTCCCAATGGTAGTGCACGAACCAAAAATATCGTGGTTTTGAAAGAGTTCATTCTCTTCTGACACATAGTGAAGCTCGGGTAATCTATTGATTATAAATTTCAGCTTCGGTAGGATCTTTTGCCCAGGAACACTGCAATATATTATCCGCAATATCAATTACACCCAACAGGCTCTTTAGGATTATGTAGAAGAAATGGAACATTTTTGGCTCTAATAGAGAAATAAAAATTTTAGGCACTGTAAATGTTCTTTCTTGTGATAAAAAAGTCGTGAAATCTATTCATTGTTCATACTTAATTTTGAGTGCCTGCTTGACAAGCATAAGTACGAATTTGCCCAAACTCGGAAGTCTAGTTAGAACAATCGCCAGTAAGTTTAGGGCGAGGTAATCCGCAATGGGGGATGTAACCCGTTTTTACGGTTGTACCGTTACAGAATGGTAACTTCTAGTCTGTTTTAAAACTATTCCAAAATTTGAGTGAAAGTAAAATGCTTAAAATTACTTATCAAACTCACATATCGCGCATCCGGAAAAACTGAAAAAAAATACAAACTTTTAATTAGTAAGTCACAGATTTATATCTACCCCTATCCACAAACACACTTTATCTACATTATTCATCGCCATCTAATTCAAATATCTTTATGACAGTGTTATGGAAATAAACTGGACATAATTATAATGACTCCGTGTGGTTGACATGCACAAAATTGCGATATGACGGTTTCTGAATGGTGCTATATGCTGGACTAATGAGCAGATGCAATTTGAGAATTTCCACCCGCAGCACACTCAGCCCCGCATTTCAGAAGTAACTGCTCGTTAAATTCCGTGCAGTTTCTATTCTCGGAAAGATCCTAGATGCGCATTGCCATGCACCTGGATGGAGCGTCCGGTTGCGTCTTCTTTTGCAGTCGTAGAACATGTGCACTTGGAACCTGGATGTGGGCCGTAGAGCATAAGGCACATGCCGAGTGTTTCAGGATTTAGAGGTTAATTTTTTCAGTAAAAGGAGCCAAAGTGATAGTGGCGAAAACATAGGAAGCGATTGTCATGCCTGGAAAGGAATAATTGAACTGATTTGATAAAAAATATAGCCAGAAATATTTTGAATTATTCTGTGACCAAAAAAAAATCTACTCGAAGAACTTTTTATTTTGTAACTTTTTGTTTCTCGTGTAGAATTAAAATTCGAAATCTTATTCTACAATAATTATGAATATGTATTGATATTATTTGTCGTAGAGAGGCAATATAAAAATAAACTGTTGAATAAAAAATAAAAGCAAATTATCCACAACATTCTTAAATGATTGGGCAAGATTGATTTTCTTCTTTCTTCTTATATTTTTATTATAATTAGTTTTTATTAATACATGACAATAGTACTCCCCACGTAATTGTGTGATTTTTGTAGCTGATAAAGAATGTGTATGTTCATTATAGAATTATATTCGCAATTTTATGTTTTAATTACATTAATGTATCCTTATGTTTCTTTTTTATATCAATGGTGAAACAAAACTAGTGATTCTACAACAGCATATACTTTCTCCCATTATTTCTCATATTTACAACTTTCGAAATTTCGGAGAGTTCGACGACAATAAAAACATTCGCCGTTATAAGCATCCTTTTCTCTATCCGTGGAAAAACTGTGAAGAAAAAATTGGAGCCTTTTACAAAAAAATATTATAAACTGCATTAGCTTCAAGCAAAAATTACGCCAATTATTTTTTCAAAAAGTGTATATAATCTTTCTTACCCCGGGTGTGCTCACAATAGATCTGTGAGATCCAAGCCACTGCAATTTGATTTTCCTGAATTATTTCGATGCATTAGTCTCCTGATATTTTATGTATTCCTTCATTGTACTTTTCTGAGAAATAGAAAGGTCTTTAATATTGTATTTTTGACATGCTATTTTTTGTTTTCGAAAATACAGAAAGTTCGCCAAAACTATGACCAGCATCGCTTTTACATCGTCCTTTGATGCATACAAGAAAAAAAAATACTAGAATTTGGAGTATTTAGTGAAAATAATTGTTTAAACATTGCCTATATTTCACGCAAAATTACTCGAAAACTACTCATATATTCGGAAAATTTTACACGATCTTCTTTCAAGATCTGTCTTTGCAAACCGTATTTCATTTAGAAGAAAATTGCCTGTTTTTCTCTGTCTATAATATTTTTCCTCGGATGTAGTAAATAACGTGAAAAGGGATAACACAGGTTTCATTTTCGCTGAAATCTCTGATTTTTTTTTAAATTTAAAAAAGTTCAAACTTTTTCGACTTCCTCCTCCAACAACAATGTTCTGAAAATACATTTTTATAAATAAATTCTGTTCTTTAATGACATCTTGAAATAAAGTCATTTACAATATTTTGAAAGTATGAGTAATTGTTGAGTTATTTTGCGTGAAATATAGGCAATTTGTAAACTTCTTTTTTTCCTCGAAAATGTTTCAAAATTTATTCTTAAAATTTTCTCTTCGTATGTATTAAAGGACTTTAAAAAATGGTGCTATTCCTATTTTCGGAGAACACTGTATTTTCTAAAATTGATAAAAGTTAACTTTGCAAAAGTTATACAGCGATGATAGATATTTTTGCCTTGAACAAAATTGTTACAAAAAATCAGATCTTCAAAAATTGGCATGTATAATTTTTTAAAGAAAGAGTATTCGCATAATACCTTCTTGACGTTAATTCAAATTACAAAAAAAATACATTTTCTCAAAAACAGCGCCAAATTTTGTCTTCTTTTTTTCATCCAGAGAACAGGGGACACTCAAAAGAATGGTAGAGGTCTCATTTCCGCTTTTCTCTGGATTTTCGAAAATTGTAAATTTATAAATAATGCGTTGTTGCAGCACCACTAGTTATTGTCACTCTACCACGGTAGCTTGTAGATACCGCCTACTCGTCTACCCTCACATCCTATTAAAAAATCCCGTTCTTTTCGCCAACAATTCCCGCCATCCTTAACTCATTAGCCATCCCCCACAAGTCGCAATTTGCGATACCCGGCAATCCTCATCACTCGTGCTTTTTTTCTTCATATTTTCAAACCTGTCCCAAACTTTCACTTTTATCCACACCCTCCCACACTTCCATCGCAGCTCTGATATCGCGTCTGAACTTGTTCCTCGTTCCATTTTTCACTACCATCGCCAGTGGCAACCATCGACCTCGCTTCGGCCCTTGATGCCAATATGTGGATTTGCTACTCCGTCACACACCGATATTTGCTCGTTCTGTGCAACACCAGATACGTCACGAACCAGGTTCCCACAATTCTGGCACTTCGTAAAAAAAGTCAGACCAGACGTCGCTGGCCACCACGCGGTATGGCAAGCGAGCAGTGCCAAAGAGACACAGGAAAGTGGCATAAAGTGACAATGTTTCAACTGTCCAAAAATAAACCAAAAACAACACGATGAAAATGAAGTTGAAATAAAACATGAAAGTTAAAAAAGATATGTTTCTTACATCTGCTTCAATGACTTGTAACAAGGTGATGGCTGTTATTTGGGTGCATTTAACATTCCCGCTAATATTGTGACGCAATGTAGTGCATGAAGCTCATTGGCTGATGCCGGAAAGACTTCGCAACAGCACACCCATGTCCTATCATCATGAACCCGACCGTGAGTGTTCCTATACCCTCACCAGACTGCTATCCCCGTCACACCGCGAACCCTTCCACACCATAGGTCACACCAAAGGACACACCAAAGGACACACCAAAGGCCACACCACAAACCTTGCCACACCTGTTGGCACCACACCATACCACACACAGCACTCCCGATCCCGCCATCACTACCACCCTCATCGCTCCTAACCTCTTCGATGCACGAACATCGCACCATTTTCTGCACCCCATCCCTCTGCCGCCACCGCCCGCCAAAACCCCCGTCGCAACCCAGCGTCGCCGCCGCGTCCCCCCCCCCCCGCCTCCTCCGCCTCGGCGTCCGCGTCGCCGCGGCGACCTTACGAGCCTCGGGAGGCCGGCGACGCGCGATTGTTTCCGCCGCGCCAGATTGTTTTCAAAATGGCCTCCCCGCCATGGCCCCCTCGCTTCCAATTTCAAATAAAAGCAACGCGCCCAAAGTTCTATAAACTAGCCCAAAAGGGGCTCTGCGCTGCGGGGCGAGCGCCCGGGAAGTCTGTTTGGCGGCGGCTCCCCGGAGGCAGATTCAATCTGGAAATCGAAGATCAGCGGCCGCGCGTTACTTACGAACCGCCCCCGCCCCCCACCCCCACCCGCTCGCTCACGCCCACGCCCACCCACCCCGCCGGACCGCAAAGCCCCGCGAATCCCGCACGCCCCGCCCACATACGTCCCGCCCGCATAACCTACCACGCCCCACCCGTCCTCTCCACCACACCTGCTCCACCCTTCCCTTCCACCTGCTCCGCCCTCCCCGCCTCACCAGCCCCGTCTCCCTGCCCCGCCTGCCTCGCCCCACCCCGGCCTCCCCGCCTCACCTACTGTGCCCCACCTGCTCCGCCCTCACCGCCCCACCTCGCCTCCGCCTGCTCCGCCCTCCCCGCTTCACCAGCCCCGTCTCCCTGCCTCGCCCCACCCCGCCCTCCCCACCCCTGCTACTGTGCCCCACCTGCCCCGCCCTCACCGCCCCACCGGCACCGCCCGTTCGATCACCCGCCCGCCCGACCACCCGCCCGATCACCCGCCCGATCACCCGCCCGCCGACCTGCTCGATCGCCCGCCTGCCCGATTTCCCGCCCGCCCGATCTTTTCACTCACACCGCCCACAACTTTGCCACTGAAAGGATTTCGAGGTCGTTCTCTTCTCGAGAATCTGCCTTCGCGCTCACGGTCCCATGATGTAGCCCTAACCTGCAGTTTTATGTTGTCTTTTCTGGCAAGTCCATCAATTCTCTTTCATTCTTCATAGATATTTTATCTTTAGTATTTACGAGTATTACAAGACCGTGGTTTTGCCATTTCCGATTTTGAGATCCCTTCATATGAAAATGGAATCGTGTCAACGATATTATTTAGTGGACCATGGACCTTGAACTTGCAGTTTACATATGAGAGTCTCATCTCTTTCTTCTTTTTTGATAATTGTAGGGAAGTTATATTTCGTTTCTGACAATGATAGACTTCTTGCTCATTTATGCCTAACTTTAAGTTTTCTCCTGTTGTCAAAGTTAAGTCATTCAGTGATATTCTTTGCCTAGTTATCCATATAATCTTCATATTATCTTCATTTTTTATTTCATCTTTATATAAAATTTCAACAACTGTCTACGGTTATTTATTTCTCCAGTTTAGAGTTTTCCTTCTCCCTGAGATTTCTCTACAATTACAAATAGTATCTGATTTATACTCATTGTTCTTACTCTGAAATTGCATTTTTTCTCCCCTTATTTCTTGTCTGTTGTAGTTTTGACTTTTTATTCTTCTTGCCATCGACCCTTTTTCCAAATGACATTCTTCCCGCTTTTCTAGACTATCATCTTTGTCCTACCTCTTCTATTCTGTTCAATATATTGTATCTTCTTCGAGTATATTCTTCCTATGACGATTTTCTTACTGACTCAGTATATTCTTATAACCAATTTGCCTCTTCCTAGTAAATAGGTTTCTTCTCTTTTTCTTCCGAAGCGTGGCAGTGCTTTTTTCTTTATGTAAAGTCTGCCGTCCTTCCCTCGGTCACATTTCCTAGTTCTTACTTTTCAGTTTTATCTCCAAATCTTACTAGCCCAATCCCACCGCTATCTTAATGTAGCAGTATTTTTGTTCCATATTCTTGTTTCTTAGTCATCTTGTACTTCTTGATTAATTCACTCAAATCATTCCTTTACTGAGATTGTACTCTCTCACTTAAATACCTGTTTCGTTTTCATTTAGCCTCTTCTCCTCTTCCTTTCTTCATTTTCCCCCTTCTCCATCTGTTCTTATAAGGTCAGGGTGTATTCTTATTTAAAGTTCTTTTTACGTATTCCTTGTACTTTAAATATCCCAGTAGTAATAATAATAATAATAATAATAATATAGATTCTTACTTAATGTTTATATCTCAATTAATAAAGAACAGTGTCAATTTTGGACCTATTCCTGTCTTCAGAGTTTTCTTTATTCTCTTGATCCGTATATTGTATTCGCTTGTACCTTCACTGTATTTCTTCCCTAATGTTTTGTTCTATACATTTTCCTTGCTTCTAACACTTCCTAAGATGCCCTGACTAGACTGCACTACCATCCACTAGTACCCTCCGCGTCCAATTCTCGTTCGCTCGTTCCTTCGCCCGCTGCTCGCCGGCTGAGACCCCAGAGGTCTGCGCTTCGCCGTTCGACTCCGAGTTGCTTCCAGGGAACGCCCACCCTCAGCGCTGAGAGGAGAGCCCGTCAGAGCTAAAGAACAAGGGGTGCCCTGAGGAATATCGTGCGATATTGAGTGCAAGAAGTACGAAGTTTTGCCAGTTCCTAGCCCATTGTTTTTCACCAAGTCTATACCATGTATTTCTCACTTCTGGCGCCCGAGCGACCAAATTGTGCGCCGGCGCCAGTAGCGTGTCAGAAGCTGCTAGCGTTCCAACCGTCCTCCATTTGGGAAGACAGTCCTCTATTGAAGTCAATTGTCCTCTCGTCCTTCTTTGTATTTGAAATATCCTCTCTTTAGTAAAATTTTAACATTTGTTGTCATTTATTTTAACACGTTACTAACATCTGCTGTATTCTATCGTTTATTACGTAATTTAGAATAGAAAACATGAAAATACTTTTTCTGAACGCTGACACATGCACATGATACATGCATGACAGTGTTTGTGTCTAGCGACTGAAATAAAAAAAAACGAGCTCAGACCATCTTCATCTGCAGTTTGTGAATGAATCTTTTCACTTGAATCGCAAATAGAGAAATGAAATAGAGCTGATGTTAGTCTAAATTAAATATTTATGGAAAGAAATGTGTTTATGCTGTTTTTTTTAGGGTGGAGGGCTTATCGAGTGCCCTCCCAGCGCGTTGTTGGCAATCCTAGTTTATGCTGATAAGCGCCGGCCGCTCGGCTTGCTTATCAGTTCAAGCAGCCTGCTTAGTTAGCTTACTAGTATTAATCGCGAAACTTTTCTTGAACGATGGCTTGGGGAAATGCGGGTAGAGAGGGGGTACCAGTTACAACCTCGGCCTCTAGATTTTATGAAGCAATGGCAATCTCTGGAATATCAGTCATCCCTTGGTAACTTTCTCAATAATTTGAGTTCTAATTTTCCCAGGGGGTATTTCCTGTGATGGATCTTCACCAGCTCCGGTCATTTCTTTAGCTATTGTGTAGAAAAATACGTCCAGGAGTTCTCGGTTTCAACAGTAAATCGATTTTTTTATGCGCCAATGAACATGCGTTTGTAATGTAATCAATGTTCGCTGCGAGCTTTTGCCTTCAACTGTTTATTGCTCTAGGGAGGGGGAAGTAAGGTCATCGTTCTAGAAACGTTGCGCAGGCACCTGCTGCTGATTAGTTCGGTGTGTTGGCACATAGGCGGCCAATATTAATTCAAATTTGGTGCCATACTTGAATTCAATCGTTTATAACAATTCCTTGGCGCTAATTAACAGCAATGGGTATACATTTTAAACGTCCCACGTTGGCCTCGTATTTTTTCTGTAAAAACCACGGGTGGCTTTCCAGAGAGAAAGGCGATTCGTCTTTCGTATGAAACTCTTTGGAAAGACTGAAACTGCTTTGAACTGCTTTCAAAGACACTCGCCAGATTGCACCCACAACTAGGAACCGGCCACCACAGATGGCATTTCGTATTGTTAACAACTTCAGAGAATCAGATGCATTTCCAAATAAGACGCCACGAAAGTCAATTGTTGGAGAATGTTCAGCCGAACGGTTTCACAAAGGATCGCCTCGTAAGTAAAAAGGCCAAGTAATTCACATCTTGGCTGCATTGAAAAATTAAATTTTAACGATTGGAAATGGTAGTACAGACTCTGTGAACAGTGTGTCTGGTGCGGAGTCTTGCCTGACATTGTATTACGCCCGAATTACGACAAAAAACGATCTTTTCGTCGAGACGGTGTAACACCGATAACTTCAATACCATATAATTCGCACGCTGAGATAAACTAATAATTCTTAAATAATTGGCTTTTAGAATTTTCCCTGGCGTCGAGGTTACAAAAGAAGGAAGGTGTCTTGTTGTCAACCCGAATCATCCTTTGATGCTCTCCCCAAAAGCAAGCTATTTTGCAGCCTCAACGCGGTGCGTTTCACTGTTTCCTTGCATACGACATGGTTCTTTCGGAAAAGTAAAAGAGAACTGGCGAGGCCGGGAGACGTAAACCTCCGCATTCATTCCGCAAAGCCAAATGCCCCAGAACATCACTTTCCGTCTTGCCGACTTCCTAAGTGAGCCGCACAGCTCGAAAGTAGTGGCGAGCCGCGCGATTCACTATTCTTCACTTACCAAGAACATGAACAAATTTGCTGATTCATTTCACAACATGTGAATAGCAAATTATGGTTCTTTTCCGTTATACGTATACGTTCCGATATACGTATACGTATTCTTTTCCGTTATACGTTCACAAGCCAAAAGTTTACGATACTTTGATTCGAAAAATTTCTTTTACCATAAAGGAGTCGGTTCTCTACAAAGTGAACAGATAAGCGTGATACAAGCCAATAAACACTTACGCTGTACATTTAAACATTCTTTTTGCACAAAACGCACAGTTTATTATTTCAATTTAATAGTAATACTTTTACTATTTAGTAATTTATTAATTCTCTATTGGCGGATGATGACGGAGGTCAAAATTCAACAATACCATTTAATACATCGGTTAATCTTGGGTTTACGGTGCACCTTAGTCATGACCGCCTTCACTACTGTCATTCGCTTCAGAAAAAATTATAGTACTTTAAAAGTATTATTACTGCTACTACATTACTATTATAATAATACTGCATTGGGGGCTGCCGCTTCCGTGCTGTCTCAAATCACACAATTCTATTTTTAAATTTAAAGGTTAGTCGTTAGTTGGCACTGTTTCTTTCATTCAGTGCTTCACATCTTTTACACTAGAAATATATCTTTATTGCCAACGCAATTTTAAAATGCATTTTGACCCCAAGTGATGCGCGATGCTTTAACGCACGACGCTATCCGACGGATCCGCCTCTGCTCTCGCTCCGGTGCTCACGCAGTTTTATACATTTCTCTCTCTTTTCAGTGAATTTAAATGTTCACTTTGAAGAGAATTTCTTTTAATGGGAATAGTAAATAAATAGAAATTTAAAAAAGTTCAACTCACCTATTGATTCGTATTGTATATTTTTGCGATGTGTTGTAGAAATTGTTCATCTCGGTAGACAATACAAACCAACTTAAAAGACTTACGGAGAAAAAAAACACGCAATTCAACGGGGATTCAATGACTAAAATATGTCAAGAAAAATCTCCTCGTTCAATTAACATTTGATAATACACCAACTTCAAACAGTAAGAGAAGTGGAATATAAACAAATTCCTCACTAGATACAATGTAAGGAACTGTACATAAAATGATAGTATTCATAGACAATTCAATTAATTCGTTTTATATCGTTTTATAACTTCTAGAACGGTATGGCGCCGTGTTATTTGCATTAAAAAAGTCTTGAGTGTTGTAAATTGTACAAACAGTAAAACATTGTGAAGTGATTAGTAATTGTGAAGTGATAATTAAAGTGTTTCTCAAAACAATATAAATTTTCCCCACTAAAAACCGTTTCTAATGAACAAAGGAACCGAATCTTTCGACTAGTGAACTGGTGTACGTATAACGGAAAAGATCCCTAATTTTTAATGTCGGGCGCCCTCTTTCTTGGAGCTGTTCTGTCACTCGATCATCATCGCCTTGAGCAGTGACGAATTGAGAGTGAGAATTCAGTCGGTACACTCAATACAAAAGTAGACCGCAGAACAATCAAATATTCGCACTTTTCCTTTAAAAATCAAAACTGTTTCTTTCATTGCTTTTGTATTTTGCTGAATTCCTATTTACCTAACAAAGCCTCACACACCCCTTACTCTGTAGAAAGCTTGACAGTTTTCTTTCAATTTCTGCTCGTATTGGAAATGAATATTATATGTAAATAAGTTACTTCTAAGAAGCCTGCCGCATATTTATTTATTATCGATAAAACAAAGTAAAAAATTATTATAAAAATCATCATAAAAACATATAACATTCGCATCGTATAGGTTTGTCTTTCGTGAAACAAAGCATTCAAAAGTGAAGGAAGCTCATTATCAGCATCAGCTAATTTGTGTACGCTTCTCGAAACGAATTACAGCAACAGACGCAAGTCATATTGTTTTGTTTTCCTTATTCCAAGAGTCAAAACCCGCTAAGACAGTAGCAGTAATTTTAGATTTGCAGCAGCTACCGTCATTAATGTCATGGCTAATTTACTACCCTTGCATTTGCGTTCGGCCATTTGCGGCATCCCCAAATAAAATTTCCGTCCGCGCCCGGAGTGCGGGTGGGGGAGGGGGTGGGGCGGGAGGAGGGGGAGGGGAGGGGGATGGCTGCTTTCGCTGCGCCGCTGTCGAAGGCGAACGACGGCGCTGCCTCCGCGCAGACGCCAGCTTATAAACATGCAAATCCGCCCTCACGGCGATGGCCACGCCGCCATCACCGCCGCCACCGCCTCCGTTGCCACGCCGTCTCCGCCATCACGCCACCAACCGCGCCACCACGCCTCCATGCCAACGTCATCACGCCAGCACGCATTCACGCCGCCACGCCTCCACGGCACCACGCCTCCACGACACCACGACAGCACGCAGCCACGCCTCCACGGCACCACGCCTCCACGGCTTCACACCTCCACGCTACCACGCCAGCACGCCAGAATGCCTCCACGCCTCCACGCCTCCACGCCTCCACGCCTCCACGCCTCCACGCCTCCACGCCAGCACGCCAGAAAGCCACCACGCCACCACACCTCCACGCTACCACGCCAGCACGCCAGAATGCCTCCACGCCTCCACGCCTCCACGCCACCACGCCACCACGCCACCACGCCACCACGCCACCACGTCACCACGCCACCACACCACCACGCCACCACGCCACCACGTCACCACGTCACCACGCCACCACACCACCACGCCACCACGCCACCACGTCACCACGCCACCATGCTATCACGCCAGCACGCCACCACGGATCCACGCCACCACGCCTGTACCCCACCACGCGCCCTCAGCGCCTACCGGTCTCTCGGTGCCCCGCCCGTTTTCTAACCCACCTTTCCCGCTCAGTCCGCTCATTGATCGAAGAATGGGGAGACAAGTAGGAAATAAAAATTAACGAAAACAAGTCAGATCATATTACTTTCACGTTGAAAAGACAAAAATGCCCCCTCTTATATATTAATAATAAACCTATTTTACAGATTGAAAGTGTGAAGTATTAAGGAATTCATCTCTACAAACGGTTTACCTGGAAATCCCACATACTAGCCAAGAAGAAACAACTTCAACTTCAAGTGAAAAGACGTATTGGCTACTAGGATACCATTTGCATCCATCCTTAGACATTAAATTATTGATCTATAAAACAATAATAATCCCAATATGGACCTGCGGAATCCAAATTTGGGGCACGGCAAGCAGATCAAATTTTTCTATTTTACAAAGATTTCAATCGAAAACGTTTAGGATGATTGATGCAATACCATGGTATATCTCAAACACAAGGCTACATAGAGACTTAAAAGTACCAACTGTCTTTCAGAGAATCGAAACAAGCTGCTCAAGTTATCTTCAACGTTTGGAAACTCACCTAAATCCTCTAGCCATCAACCTCCTAGATAATAGGAAACAAACTTATCGATTACCCACAATTACACGCTAACAACTCCATTACAGATTCTCAAGTTAGTCACAATATATGTACAATATGTATATAGTTACATATATTCCTGAACTTTGGCTTCCAACCAAAAGTAATTAAATTGACTATTTCTAAACTAGACTCAAAAAGGCGGTGAAATGTACTATTGGGATACATTCACTAACAAATTGTCATTATCAACCACAAATGTTTTGTCATATTTACTAATTATTTTTAATGTAAAATATATTGTAAATTTACCTGGTTTAGGTTATAAAAAAAATTCCGCTCATCACTCCCGCCCCACCCAACACCCCGCTTCTCTTCCGTAATCCTGCGTCCCCGCAAGCCCTGTCCGCCAGGGTCCATCCTGCCCGTACTCTCACCGTACTTGTCTCACCCCCTTCCTGTAAACCGAGCCCACTTTGCTCCCGGCCTCCCGCTCTGCCCGCCATCACCTCCACGCTGCCCCGTCCCAACCCACGCCCTGGGGCGAGGAGAGAGGAGGTAGGTCTAAGGAAGAGCTTCACTACTCTCGCCCACCCACCAATTCCGCGGTCTCTCGTCTTCGCCCTCCGTCTCAAGCGCTCAATGCTCGCCTCATCTCTTCGCATCATCACCTATAGCCCTCCCATTGCACCGCTTGCCATCCGGCCCCACCTTGGCCCTCACCCCTCTCTACTTCTTCGCGCTCTGCTTCTTTTAACATACGTCCACTTCCCCTTCCCCAACACCCTCTCCACCACCAACGTGTCCCGTGTACTCTCTGCTACATCCTCCCTTCTCTATTTCCCCACACACTCTTTCTCATAACCTTTATTCGCGGCACTTCTCTCCGCAAAAATAAATACGATTACTTATTTTCTAAATAACATTTCTCGACTCCAAAATGACTCAATCAACTTCAGAACATTAGGATCTGAATGCTTACAATTATGGATACATTTGTACCTTCGGTAACATGAGCTAAAGACAATTATTCACTTGTAAAACCTCTTTGAACCATACACAACATTTAGTGAAAACTGCAATCTGCAGAATCATTTCTGACTGAGCGAGCGATTATCGATTCCTGTCGCGACTTTGTTGTCAAATTTGAACATAAAAATTTTTTAGTTGTTTAAGACAATACAAAATCGAACCAAAAACTTAGCAAATTTTCCGTAAATTCGGGAGATGCACCAAAGACTAGTCAAATTGCAGTTTGTCAAGTAGATTTCCAATAAGCAGCGCTGTTCCAATGTCCACCACAGAAACCTCCACCTTCGTCTCACTGTTTGTCAAAACAACACTATTATAACTCACAGCTTGGCTCTTGTACTCTCCTAAAGGTGACTCCACACATTCGTTATTCGGTGAACAGCGAGCAATCGCTCGCCGAATCCCGAGAAGTGTGGATAAGTTGCTTGCTATTTGCCGAGTGACGAACGTTCGGTGCTCGCCCTACCCACCGCGTGTCGGTCTTTTGGACACATCAAAGGAAGCGAACATTCGCCGAACACAGCAGCTGTTCGGGATTGGGCGAGCAGTAGCTCGTTGCCAGGCGAATGCAGAATGTGTGGAGCCGCCTTAAGATCACACCCTGCTTCTCGTTTGCGGTGACTCTCTTTTTTACCTCAGTGGGGACTTGTGGTGAGCGTGGTGTTGGTGGCGACGGAAACATAGGGTCCACCTCTTGCACGCTGTCTCCGCCGGGGATTCCTTCAGGTGGGTCGTTTAAATGGTCGTGGCCTCCCTAGATTTCGTGGTTTTCTTTATTCCTTAAGAGTAGTGTCTCCGTCAGGTACTTTGCCCAGCGGGACATCGCACTAATCAAAACAAGCTCTAACCTTTTGACTGGAATCCGGATGTGTATAGTAGTGTAGTAACTGCAAAAGTAAGTTGTGTGTGTGTGTGTGTGCGTATGAACAGAGAGTAGCGGTCAAGGTTGAAGAGGAAAGTTGGAAAGGAGGTCCATCCCCTCACACCCCTTCCGAGTATTCGCTCCTCCGGCAAAACAGTACTTAAGGACCTTCTCATTTGGCCTGCACCCAAACACCACGCTGTCCCCCTGTCCCTCTAGGACCCTGATCACTCCTTGTCCGTCCATTTCGTGAGACATCTGCAGAAACCGCCACTACCTCCGCCCCTGCTGTCCCTTCCACACTCATGGTTACTCACCACCGCTGCCTTCGCAGCCCCAACTGTCTCCGTTGTCCCCACTCTCTCCACTGACTCGCTGTCCACCCTCTCCCCACCATCACCTTCCTTCCGTTGTTTCCTTCTCTCTCGCTTCTCCCCGCCGCCCTCTCTAACCCTTCCACCCCCGCTGTGGCCTCCTTCAGGCCGCTGCTGTTTTCCTCTCGTGCCTTGCCCTCCCCTTCCGCTCGTCTCACTTTCACCCCATAATCGTTTCCTATATGTCTTACCGACATCCGACGATCCCGTTATCCTCCGTATCACACATGCTGTGGAATCAGCTACACCTTCCTGCCTCCGTACAACGCACCGTCTCCCACAGACTTGCTTCAGTTTCACCCCACAACTCTCTCCACCATTCCACCTCTGCATCCTTTCTAGTTCTGTTTCACACTCGTCTCCCTTCTCTGTCAGCCTCACTCGTACCCTGTCCGGCGCTCACCCTGCCCCACCATTCGCTCTCCGCCTCTAGAGCCAGCAGACACCCTGTCCCTTCACGACCCCCGCAAGCACCCCTCCACTCAGCTCACACCACCTCGCATTCCCCGCCTCAATCAGCCCTGTTCCACAACCCCGCTTCGCCTCACTCCGGCCCTGCGCCATACTCTCGTCCCTTCTCCTTCGGCGAGTCTATTTTTTGCAAACCGCTACGGCAAAAGGGTTAACGGAATACGTCTGGAAGGCGCTTTCGAAATTCAAGATTCAAATCTTGCACGTGTTGAGCTATTAAATTAGATTAGTTTATAAAAAGTGTGTCTTATTTACAGTATTAGGCTCAAGTATCCTTTAAATAATATTGTTAAGCTTATGTTCAAGAGTGATAAGTTTGGAGAATATGGTACGATGAATAAACACGGTAAGATATCTGTATCTGTAACAAACAGAACTGTGTTAGGACAATTAATCAATGAAAACTAGTGTATTTTCGAAGCTCCTTCTTCGAAATCAACATTAAAAATGTTTGAAGCTACTCAACACAAAATTTACTACCTCCGCACTTCGTACCAATACGTAGATAGGACTTATCTTGATTCACTTCCCTCGCGTAACTGCAATCTAAATTATTTCCACTAAATTAAATACACCCATTCCAAACGTGTTCCATTTACTCATTTACACTCTGGCTTTTCGTGAAAAAATGTCTTTCAGCCGTCGTCCCGCCATCACCACCACCCCTCCGTCCCACCCGCCCTCCGTCCGCCGCCCTTCTTCCCATTCGCCCTTCGCCTCTAAAACGCTCAGGGCCGCCCCTCCCCCGCCCCGCCCACGCATTCGCGGAGACCTCCTCCGCCGCGCGCGCCGCCCCGCGCCGCGCCGCGCCGTTCCCGGGAAATTGAGCGGCCTCGCATTTTACGAGCGCCCCATTCGCCGCGGGAAAAAAAAAACCACCGCGCGCGGGGCGACGATCGCCCACGATCGCCCGCGAATCGCCCTCGGGGCGGGGACGCTCCCGACGAGGCGCACGGCCGCTTCGGTTCTCGCTTTATATCGCCCAATAAACATACGCTTTATTAGATTCAATTTGTATTCAATCTCGGCAGGCGTCGTGTGACCGGGTCTGCATGTGTGTGGGTGTGGGTGTGGTGTCCTTGTGAGATTGGCTCCCGTGGAGCGGTGGCATTGCAAGGGGAGAGAGTCCGTGTGAGTATTCCGTTTAGCAGGATGTAGTTGTGGGATGTTATTGTGGGAGTTATGTCCGGGTGGAGGCCGCGCTGGTCTCAAGCGATTACGTAAAGACAATTTACGAAGGATGTGCTTGCTGTAGTCGTAGAAGATAGTCGATAATCGTTGGGGTTGATAATGGTGGTGAAAGAAAGTGATGTGGAAGTTATGAAAGAAAAGAAGTGGCTCTGAGGGATTAGAAAAAATTGGAAACGCATAACGTGTGTCACTCTCTGTTAAAATTTCAGATGTCTCAGTCTCCGCTATTTGGAAATGTAATATTTACGAACTTGGAATATATATTTTTATTTTTCACCTTAGAACGTATTCTTTTCAACATTATAACTTTACTCTTTATTACAGAGGTGGAAAACCGCAAAAGATCGATATAGGAATATTGTAACAGAATATGAATGTGAAAATAATGTTCAGAGAGAAGGGACGTCAGTCTCATACAATTTGCCTAATGTAATTTGCAAAAGATGTGTCGCTGTAGTTATACAATTAAAAACACGAATAAGAATTTCAATACTCGTGAATGGTGAGAAAAGAAGTTATTTGGAGATTGAAAAAAAAGGCCAGTCCAAAAGAGATTTGAAAATAAAGGAAACATTGTGTGTGTCTTCTGGTTGCTAATATTTACTGATTTAAACTTGACATGATCAATTTTACGTGCTTAGATCCTCATTAAACGAATTACGATACATTTTACATTTTACACTTTACTACTGTACAACTTTTCCCTTTATTAAGTGAGGGGAAATTTTCAAGCAATGCGACGTATGGGGATGAAATATTGTTCAGAAGTGAGGGCAATCATAAGCAATTGTTAAAAGATAATTTGCGGAAAATTTATTGATGTGTATGTAGAAAGTTATTCACTATCATCTTAAACGTTGATGGGGCTGATAATGAGGAAAGAGGAGGTTATATATTAAACGCATAATCTCGTGGAAATTTAAAAATCATGAAAACATTTTTGCAGCTCAAATTTTACATAACGCCAGAAAATTAGATATTTTTTGAATTTAACATATCTGGTACCACTTGGTGGGAAATGTGATATTTACGTTTTATATTTATTCTTATTTTCAATCTCATTAGTTTATATTGTTGCACTTTGTTGTGTTTGTTGTTGTTGTTGTTGTTGTTATCTAATTATCGTGTTCTGGAAACTTTACCATTATCTCACCGCCAACATGGATTAAATTGTTGTCAATACCAATTATGACTTAACATCGACATCAAATAAAACGAACTAACTTTGATTATCATATTCTCTGTCGGGGACCAAATCAACAACAAAATGTATTCCTTTGTTGCGACATTTCTCGTGTGGATGAACGAATACAATTTGATTACGATTAAGAGTTGACTGCGATTTAGAGGAGAATCGTCGAGTGTTCTAATTTTGTCCGATTTTTTTAGAGCCCACAAACGCGCATTAAGTATTTTACGCCTTTTGACAATCCACCACCGTAGGAAAGTTCTAAATCCGCCAATTTGGGATTAGGAAACCAACGATAATCTCCATTCCACAGGGACTAGCCATCCAATAAATATTGCAAAATAAAAATACCTATTGACTGGAAATATATTCGACGAGGGATACAGTGTCGTTGGGGATTGGTCGAGAAACTTAAAGGAATATTGAGAGTTATTTTACAAGTAATGTCTGGGGAGAGGTGATGATCTCAAGTTCCTCTCTAGGGAGGATTCGCTAAGGAATTTTATTGATATAGAAGGATTTTGTATGTTGTAGTTGTGTTCACTATCATGGCAGTAATAACGGGAGCTGTGGAGATTGTGAATGGGATAGACACTTGGGATTTTGAAGTAATTGGAAACATTCAGTTTCCCTTGAAATTTGAAATGATCAAATTAAACACTCACGTTTCGTCCCTTGGAATACAATATTTATTGCTTGTGCACTATTTTGCGATAATGTATACCTCGGTTTATAGCTGAAACTGATTCTGTGGCTGCGGACTTTTTTCCTCAAATGAATATCAGAGAAGAAATGAAGATACTTTTTCTGAGGAATACATTTGGCTAGAATTGCTTATACTTCAGAGTGACTGATGAAATATTCTGAAATAATGTGGAATTCGATGAAGACAAAGTTAACAAAGAGGGAGTGGTAATAAATGAATAAATTAAATGTGTTTGTGACTGTGACTAAACACGCTATAATGAATACGAGTACTCGCGTAAAGATGGCAACGGAAGGAGAGTTAAATTGTTTCTAGGTTTACAATCTCTTAATCCACATCTGAATCAAGCGATTGAGTAAAAGCAAGGAAACCTAAATCAGAGATACAGTTCAAGTCCACTTTATTGATACTTCTTAAGCCACGGAGCATCTAAAAGGAGCATAAATTGTTTATTTAAATCGAAGATACTAATTATGAAAACATTGATCATATTCTGCATTGTAGGAAAGTACTTTTCCCTCCGTAACTTGCTACGGGATACGCACCTCTGTTTTTTTCTCATCGTTTATGGTCTTATTTAATCTTAATCCCGAAAGACAAACGCAGAAAAACAATGTCACTAAAGTAATTTACCCAACTAACAAAAAGACCGATTACATTGAGTCAGTTGTTAAGTCACTTCTTTTCTGGCTCAAGAGCTCTTTTCGGCCTCTGGGAGTGAAATTTCCGAAACTAATTTATTCTTCAAATGGGGCAATAAATATTGTAGAAGAGCTGCTCTGTTGAGTTTTCTTGAGGTCAGTTTTGGAAAAACAAGCACATGAAATATCCCCTACGCTGATATCCCCTACGTTTACATGAGTTGTTTTTTTTTTCGGGATAACCAAACTTTGTGATTTTCGTAAAAGTCGTTTCGGTTTTAGTATTTGTGAATTCGGTATACTATTTTACGATACTTTCTCGCGTGGACTCAACTAATAGTCGCTTACAAAAGTAGGCGAGATCAACAACGGACTCCGCGTAGTTTTTTGTTTGTTTGGTGACTATTGAAGTGGCAATCGATATGCACGTTAGTCAAGTTCTGCATGTGAAAACCCGAGAAGGATTGACTAAACACATTCTGAACGTAAACACAAGCATTTGCTCATTCAGGTGCATCTACTGTGTTTGTTAACTTATATGAAAATAAAACTATTATTATATTATTATTTATTATTATTATTCTTTTTCTTTTCTGCGAGTGGAACTACACCATGCGGCGTCTCTCGCACCCAAGCTTCCATCTTCTTCTATCTTGCCAATCATCATCTTCGATGTGACGATCTCTCATTGTCTGTCGCACACCGTCATACCACGTGAGTCTTGGTCTACCTCTCTTTCTGTGCATTGGCACCTGCCACCTCCAAGTTTTTAATGGCCATCTTTCCTCCGGCATTCTTCTAAGGTGACCATACCATTTTAGTCTCCTCCCTTCTATTGTATCCATTATATCCGACATGACACCCATTTGCTGCTTTATATTTTCATTCCTGATTCTTTCCATTAACGTTACACTACAGCTGCGTCTCCAAAACTCCATTTCCATAGCCTTTAACTTTTTCTCATTACTTTTTGAGATCTCCCACAACTCAGCACCATACAGTGATATACTTTCCACAATTGCTTTATAAATTCTAATTTTCACTTTATTAGAAATATTTTTATTCCATATTATTGAATGCAATTGCCGAATAGCAGATTTTCCTTGCCGAATGCGATGTTTAATTTCCTCTCCACTGCCCCCTTGGTCTGTTAAAATTGTTCCTAAATACTTATACGTCTGACAACACTTAACAACCGAGCCATCCTCCATTACTAAATCTTTTCCTGTCCCTCCTACCACCATGTACTCTGTCTTCTTAAAATTGATTTTCAAGCCCCATTTTCCATATTCCTCATTTAATTTCCTTAACATATAATGTGCATCGTCTTCATCCTCTGCGAATATCACTTGGTCATCTGCAAAATTTAGTGAATATAACATATCGTCATTCAATTTTATTCCCATCCTTTCACATTTTATCTTCCAGTTTTTTAGAGCTTCTCCTAGATATATTTTGAAGAGAGTTGGTGCAATACAACACCCCTGTCTTAGCCCTTTATTTATTTTGATTTCTTTTGATATGCTATTTCCTAATTTGACATAAGCGATATTGTCCGTATATAACTCTCTAATGGCCTTAATATATACGCTATTAATATGGTGGTTTTCCATGGCCATCCACAATTTTGAAAGGGGGACACTGTCGTACGCCTTTTGCAAGTCAATATAGACTAGATGTGTCTCAAGGTTATGCGCCAGCCGCTTATCTGTAACTTGTCGGATGGTAAATATATTATCTGTGCAGGATCTACCTGCACGAAAACCACTCTGTTCTTCCATTTCATTTATTTCATTTTCCAATCTGTTTTTAATAATTTTACCATATATTTTACCAAGGGAACTCAGGACAGTTATACCACGGTAATTGGAGCAGTCCTCTTTATCTCCTTTTTTAAATATATTGGAGATGTAACCCACTTTAAAGACTTCAGGTATCTCACGGCCCCTGAGACATGCATTAAATAATTCTGAAAGCTGTTCAAACAACACCGATGGAGCTGATTTTATTAGTTCTATATTTATCCCACCGGGTCCGGGAGCTTTACCGCTTTTGAAACTTTTTACCACTTTCTCAACTTCAGTTGCTGATATATCTTCTACCGGATTGTCAGATGTATCTTTCAGCTGATATAGAGTGCGGTATTCTGCACGGTGTTCCTGCAAAAGTTCTTTGTAATACTTTGCCCAGTTTTCTAAGCTTATAAGCTGCAAATGTCCATATCTCACTTCATTTGTTCTCAGTTGTTTCAACACTTTCCATGCCTCCCGTGATCTTGAGCTTCCAATGGTGTTGCTGATTTCTTGACACTTGATGTCCCACATATCATTTTTGGCTTTTATAATCTCCTTTTTTACTTCTCTACATATTCGTGTGTAAGTTTTTCTGTCTTCTAGATCATGGGTCGTCAGCCACTTTTGATAGGCGTTTTTCTTCTCCCGTACCCTTTCAGCAAATTTGTCATTCCACCAATACGTCCCGGTTCTCTGCTGCTTTCTTTCAATTATCCCCAAACTTTCATATGCCGCTTCATGTATGTACTTTGTTATATCTCTGTACATTGCTTTTGGAGAGGAGTCATCCACAATTTGCAACTTCCCACTGAGCCTTAGCTTATACAAGAACAGGATTGATGGGTCTTCTAGTAAACTCAGTTTGTACTTAATATCTTCGCCTTTTCCTCTAGAGTCTTGTTCTTTTATTTGATTTTTTACTTTTCCATTTTGGAAGGGGAAAAGACATTTGGCTCGCAAAAGGAAGTGGTCAGATCCGCACTCTGCACCTCTATAAACTCTACATTCCTCCACTCTGGTCTTATTACTCTGTTTACCAATAATGTAATCAATTATAGAGTATAATTTCCTTGATGGTTGAGACCAGGTATATTTATGGATATTTTTGTGCTGAAAAAACCATTCCATATCTTCAATTCATATTGCTCGCACACATCTATCAGTCTTTCCCCATTCCCGTTCTTTACATCTTCTCCAAATTTCCCTACAACATTTCTTCCATATTGTCTTCCTACTTTTCCATTAAAGTCGCCCATTAAATATATTTCCTTCCTGTTTCCAATTTGGTCCAGAAGGTTCGTCAAGTTGGTAAAAATTCAAATTTTTCGGTATCAGTTGCACTGTCCGTGGGCGCATAGGCGGCAATTACGATCATATCGTACCCTTTCAGACGCAGATCAACTCGTAGTAGGTTTTCATTTATACCCTCCCATTTTTTTATATGATGTTTTAAAGATTTTCGTATGGCAATGGATACTCCTTTCTTTGCTCTGTTTTCTTTATTTACTCCGCTGTATATGTGAACGTAATTTTGAATCTCTTCCAAACCTTTCCCTTTCTTTTTAGTTTCAGATAGGGCAGCAACATCTAAATTTAACCTGTCTAATTCTCTAAAAACGTCGGATTCCTTTGTGGCTATGCCTTGCACATTCCAAGTTCCAAAATTCATATACCTATTTCGAAGGCCAAGTCGTCGTCGTAGACTAGCATGATTCCGAGGCTTGTTGCTTGGGACTCGTGCATGTTGAGTTTTTTCTGAGCGATGGGGTGCAGGCCCAACATCTCAACCCCCAACTTGGAGGACCAGGGATTTATTTTCGAGGTTTCCTTCCTCTAACCTTTTTGATGAAACATCATCATCTGCAAGGTAGCAGTTTTTTGAGAAAAGAGGTATTAAAGTCTTCCGCCTCTTCTGTCGTTGGAGAGCACTCAAGCATCTCTTCCTTCTTCAGAGCCGTTGCCGACCTCTTCTTCCTCTTCGCTGGTTTTGGTCCACCCCGGGTATTTAATTTCCCCGGTACCCACCAGATACGTCTGGCCGGGCTTCCCCCTATCCGCCACCTGGGGAGGCGCCCGCTGGGGGACCAGCAACCCCACACGGGT